>LR736871.1:5228671-5318352 GCA_902654985.2 Oryctes borbonicus | reverse complement strand
AAAACTCCGCCGGAAACGGTCGAAAATGGACGGAAAATCGTCATCGCTTCGGGTTTCGTCGATTATCTCCTTAGCTGTTCGTCCGCGGTATGCGAAGTGGGTACGCGTTCGATCGAGAATTGAACGGCGGATCGACTGCGCCTAAGCGGAAGCCTCTGGCCCTGCGTTTTGGCGGGTTTCTTTGGCCTCAAAGTTGAAAAAAGGAATTTTAATTTTTCAACTTTGGGACGCCGTAGCTTCCGAACGGTTGGAGCTAGGGAGTTGAGATCTCGCGCACTTAAAACGCTCGTCGAGGCCTTTCGAACGAGCCCTAACTTATAGTCGTAGCTCGTCTGGCCGCCGAGATCTCTACAAGCCGTAAAAATTTGCACCCAAAATGATGGAATTTTTTCGAGGCCAAAACACAAAGTTCGGAATTCCCGAAGTGAACCCTAAGTGATGAACCCATAGAATCTCATCGAACACTGCCGGAAACGGGCGGAAAATCGACATCGCTCCAGTTTTCGTCCGAACGGTTAGAGCTAATGATTAACGTTTTTAGCCGGCTCTCTCAGCGCGAGTAGAAACAAAAGCTAAAACGTAGAGAAATGTGGTACTAAACAATGACAAGAAAAACCAAAGGTCAAGGCCTAGCTTTAGCAGGAGCGAGGATCACTGTTTACTCTTTCATTGGTTTAAGTGTAGTCTAGTGTGTACTTTCCTGATCAATTTAGAAAAGTAGTTTTCAAATAAAATCTGCTGACATATATATATCCCATAAAACTATGTTTGGCTGTACAGAATGCTCGTTTTTTTACTGAATTAGATACAAGTTTGCTTTTTTTATGGGAAAACCGTCTTTCTTGATGTATTCGCATATTTTAGTTTTATTCGGGACACCAGATTTAAGAATTACCTTGATAATAATGGTATTTAGGTAATGGATGTATTCAGAAAACAAGTACAGAATGCTTTACCTTCTGCAGATTCATATCGTTTAAGTTAAATTGGGTAATTCGAAAAATAATCAGATATTGTGAGATCTACGAATCGTAGCATTCCCATTAACATGGATTAAAGCCTTGTACATGCTTCCTCCGTAAATTATCCAAAATAATAATAAGGACGCCACGATACCATAATAGCATCATCTATATTTCGGCCATCTCCTTCCTGTTCTCTACGTTTATTAATCGTTTGTCCGTCTCTCTTTCTTTTCACCAACATCTCGCGTAGCATCTCCTCGAATGTGTGGTAATTTCTCCTCGTAGTCAATTTTCTTTTCTACTCATCGCGTTCTTCGTTCCTTTTCACTCAGACCTTCTTTTTCTCGCATAGGACGAGCATCTACACTTACAGGGACACGGAGAACATATACGGCAAGGCACGGTAAGATGGTGAAGTGTGCGTGTTAGTTCATTGTCCCATGAGGTCGTCTACCTTTCACTAAAAATACCTGCACTATGCACGTCTTCGTCGGAGCAGAGGAATCTTTCAAATTAGACCTTCGAGATAGGTCGCAGCGCGTAAAACGATCGCGCTAGGGCGGCGATAGTTAAGAACGCTGGTGTTTCCGGTTGGATCGAACTCGATTTTCTCTCGTTTCGCGGTCGAAATTTTAATAGGGATAAGAATGAGTTGCATGTACATAAATTCTTTGAAAATCAGTAATGATTGAGCCAAGTTCTGATGTTTTAAGACAGGGAAACGTTGCTCAAGCATCTATTTTACCTTAGAAAAGCTGGCATTCGCGAAAATGCGTACATCTGAACCATACAGCGCTACGGATGGTCACACCATCGAATTGTTGTAATTGTATCTGAGCAGGAACGTTTGCTTATGCGTATTGCTTTTCAAATGACAGCACGATATCTGATTTCCTTCATTTTTACAGAGAAACTAACACCGGCTTGAGACTTTTCAAACTACCCTCGTATTGCATGCTTTGGATACTAGCTGCAACTTTTGGCGTGGTTTAGTTTTTGGCAAATCGAAGCAGGATCTTTACGTTTTTTTTAATATCGGGGTAAATTTGACCAGGAAGAATGTTTGCATTGTTTAGTGCTTTTGGGTATTATCTCAAGATGTGCTTTCAGTTCAATACAGTTCTTTTTTTTAATGGAAATCCTGTGCGAGAGTAATAGGAAGTTGGTACGATTTTCGAAATACTCCCCGCGTGTGTGCGAACATACATATCGTTCTATATTTAAACAAAATCAATATTTAAATAAGCAATCTTGACATTGAAACTGTTTATTGTTATTTGCCGATGTTTCATGTTTGTTTTGCAATATTTATTCGGTTAAAGTGTTATATTATTCGCCGTCTAGATCCAATAAGAGTCCCCAATATAATAAGAGGCACTTACATCTTACATCATACATTCTTCTGATCGATCTAGATGTATACTTTTCGATGTTCCTACTTACACCATTCCCAAACTGACGTAAGTATACTTCTTATTCTTCCTCTGCGGATTGTCCTTTTTTTTTCGAGAGCAACAAATCGTAACAATTACTTCGGCAAATAGAAAACTAGTTCGCATGAATGCCTTGCCGTATGTTTGTCTTCTTAATAATGCCGATAACAAGTAAAGTAACATATGGTTTGCAGATATAATGGGTAATTAAACAACGCTAAAATCAAGGTAGTCGGTGGTATGGAATCTTGGAACAAGGTCAACTATGAAGTATTAATATGGATAATATGAGAAACAGTCCTTTCAAGTAGGAAGAAATATGAAAAATGTTATTTTTGGTGGCTAAATATATTACGCGCGGTAAAATTATGGAATAAATTTATTTAATTTGAAGCAATTTGTTTTTTGGAAGAAATGCTCGGACAAGTCAATTAAATTTTTGCACTAATTTTTAATTTCATGTTAAATTACACCTTTTATTTTGGTAAATTATTTAATTGTCTAACTGGTACTATTAAAACATTATCGACCAACAACATTTTCGAATAAAAATGATTTAAAGAGTGGTAATCATAAATTTTATTAATAACAAAAAGTAAAGACAAATGCTCATTTTCAAGAAGTGAAATAATTATTTTGTTTAAAACCTCATCCGCCTGTTCATAAATATTATTACTAACGAAAATCGTAGCAAAAAGTAAAGATAAGTTAAAAAAAAAATACTCTTCATTCTTAATTGAAAAATTGAAAGTTAATTTATGGGTCACTTAAGTGAAACAGCCTATAGACATTTTAATTCTTGTTGGACGTGCCGATAAAACCAGAACTTAGCAAGAACTGTGCAATTTGCTTAATGCGGAACATCCAGATGGAAATATCAGCCAATCAGATGAATCAAATTGAACGGAAAAATTCCATCCTCACAGAATACAATTATTGCAAAAACTAAATGAAGATGACATTGATTACCGACTGCAGGATCTACGCTTCATTCGCCAAATTCTCTTTTCGGATGAACGTTTTGCATAAGTGAAACAGTAAATCGCAGGTACTGGGGGCAGAGAGAATCGCCACTGGCTTACTGAAGCAACATCCTTGTAAAATGTGGAGCCAAGGGTGCTTGATAATAAAATCATTCATCCTTTCTTCTCGCTGGGCAGCAATGTCTTTTGGACTTTTTGAAGTATGTACTTGAACCTGCTCTTGTAAACATTTTCCAAAATGAAGACGTACTTGACTGACCAGATGAGAGTATTTGATTTCAGCAGAATGCTTAGTCTAAATCAATAAATAATAAAGTAACAATAAATTTCCAATAAGTCATTAAAATAAAAAGAAAATCAACGATCGATGTTGATGATCCTACGTTCCGTCATATAAGAAGAAGAAGGCGGGGGATGACGTTGATGGAAACAAGAGAACATCACTGATGTGCGGTGCGTAAATTGCCTCGCGTGTGAATATGCGGAGAAGAATATACAGGTGCTGATGGTAAGAGGAACAAGTGCGGGAGTGAAACAAGTGCCGCAACGCGCAAGCCGTCTCGATACCGACATCGTAGCCAGTACCGGGAAGACCGTGTTGCTAGTCGGTTGTTTCAAAGCGTGTGCGTTTGTATATAGAAACCCGTATATATACACATATATATATATATACGCGAAAACCATATAGAATAAAACGAGATCCTTCGAAAAGGAAGAAGATAGAAAAAAGGTAATCAGCACCAAATTTTATTTCGTGCGTTACACAAATAAAAAGGGGGTGATATGAATACTTTAATTTCTTGAAACGGAAAAAAATTATTAAAAAATCTTACTAAATGTGTACCGCCAGACGTGATGCGTTAAAATACCGAATAACAATAACAATAATAAATAAAACGAATAATTAAAAATCCCGGAGAATCCGGTGTGCCGCAGGGTCCAGTGCCGTTCCTCTCAGTTCGCCTTCTCCAATTTACAAGTGTTTACCTTCGGGCAGATCGTATTAAAACCGGGGAAAATAAAAATATAATCGTCAGACATGCCTTCTTGATCCCATTCATTTACCTTATACAAATAAAAGAGAATCGACGACGTGCGTGTTCGCGGTTGTTATAATAGTGTGCAGTGCTCCTAAAGTATTTTGGGGGGTTGCCATGATTATATCAAAGGATCTCTTTTTGTTGGGAGACCAAGATTACTTGAGACTCCCGAACAAGGACGAGAAGCGGCCAACTATGATAAGATCCATACCGAAACCACAAAGGTAGGAAATGTAAATCATATCATTTAATTTTAGAATTTTTTTTTTTTTTTGGGGGCGCTGCTCCCAATTTTTATCATTGATACAATGAATATTTTTCGTTTGAAAACATACTCGGCAAATTTCAGAAATATTTATTGATATCGAAGTAGTTTAATGCAATTAACTAAAATCGTCCAGAAAAAATTGAAATAATTATTGAATGGCCCCCAATTTAAATTTTTTTTTTTTTAAAACATCCTATGTAATAAATGGAAAAACAAAGTAAATAACAACTTTCCAAGCTGTACGCATAACAACAAAACTCTAAACTATAAATGATATACTTTCTGACATACTTGATCGGGTCAATGTACTTTTTATCACATATAATACAATTTCTATAATAGTATTGTTATGTATAAAAGCATAACTCACTGACGGACTTCGATTATATTTTATATATTTGTATATGTATTATGTATTTAATATGTTCCAACACGTATTTTTTAAGTCTTCAGAGTGTTTATTGTATTGTTTTCCCTGTTTGGTTTATTTAGTCAGCGTTTCAAAGTCTACTCTGATTATTTGAATTGTTGCTACTTTGCCATATATAGAAATACTTTTTTTTTGGGTAATTGTGGTTCTGGTAATACGATATTTTACAAAAATAATCCTCAATAAACACCCCAACAACATATACACCGATAATTACAATCATAAACGCACCTGCGCTCATAAGAAACCCATACAAGTCGCCTAAAATATCTCAAAAAACAAAGTATGCTGCGCAAACAAGCTCGAAAGTGAAGATCACTACCTCGAAGCCGTAAATTTGTCAGTAACTCCTAATTACATCGGCCTCCTATAAGAGGAACAGTAAAATTTTGTTTGGTTTACTTGGCCAAGGAAGGAAATTGTTCATTTTTTATCTGCGCATCGCTTTAAACTAATAAAGTTTTAAGAAACGGATTCATTTTGAATTTTTTATAGGTTAGAAATGTTCAAATTTAAATTTGATTTTTTAGATTAGAAGATTAAATTACTTCGAGTTCTGTCTAGATCCTGTCCTGTAATTATTGATATTGTATAAATTACATAAAGCTAGACAGACGGGCTATATGTATATACTAATCGATTGCAAAACACTTTCACTAACGTTAGTGATGTACAGCGTGTTCAAATTATTTGGAATAATTAGGGTTGCCTGATGAAGTTTAATCTTCTCTTTTAAAAATCCTGACAAAATCCGGTCAAAACCTGGACAAAATCCGAACGCTGATATTTTTTTATAATAATTTAGTTCTTTTGTTCAAAAGTCAGTATTGTTGTATACTGTAAAATTAAATACTAAAAATTAACCACTGCTTACCGTAACTATTATCCATTCAATGGGTGCTGATTTTTTTCCAGTTTAAATTGATTATTTGATCAAAAGAACGTTATAAATTTTTCGTTAATAAGTCCTTTCCTTTGACAACCCAGACGGATTTCCTCAAAGGATCGGACTGCCATACAATCTCGGGACATGTTCGGGGAAATTCCGACGTTTAGTAATCCTAGGAATAATGTCTCTACAGTTGCCATAGTGCGCTATATGAAAAGAATGCTTTGTATAGAAGTTGTTTGAGAAGATATTAGAAACCTCGCGAGTTTTACAAGAAAAAATTCTAAAAATGAAGGCATTTTCCATGATAAATTGAATATTACCTTATAGCTTTTTAAGCTATTTTTTATCTAATTATAACTATTAAAATAACGTTTATTAAAATGTTACGAAGAACAGAAGAAACGATAACATATCAATATCTTTTTATTAAAATCAAAAAAAAAAGAAAATCCAAAGTAAATCCTCAAAATGGTTACAATTAGTGGCTTAGCGTCTCGTTAAATTCACGAATTGATTTTTTGAATATATTTCGAGATTCCAATTCCTTGTTCCAATGCTACAATGGTTGGCCCCATAAAATACAATCAGACGGAATAAGATCCGGTGATCGTGGCGGCCATTTTACAACTTCCCTTCTTCCTATCCAACAGTTTGGAAAAATTTCATTTAAATGATTTCTAATATTGGGTCGATAATGCGGCGATGCCCCATTTTGCAGAAAAGCAGAATTGGAAGAGACGGAATAATCCGATTCTGCAATAAGATCTCCAATAGGATTAATTACTTCCGTATTTGGGCATTCTTCATTCAACAACGTTTATGCAAAGCATTTTTTTATAGAACTATTATTCTGTACCACGTTGTACGTAGATATGATTCTATAAAAGCCCTTTGTTTAATGCCATGAATATTTTTTACAATAACCAGCTAAATCTTGCTAGACACAAATCCATTTCCTTCTCATTCAATATCAATTCATCTAACACGCGTTTCATTGCACAAGCTACAAAGATAGATTTATTATTTCTAATTACTCAATGTATGTGCACTGGTAGAAGTTACGATGACTCGTCAGTCCCGTTGAAAGTGAAGTTAAAATAGATTTAAGACCAATTTAATGGACAACAAAGACACACTTATGCTTTCGCTAGAGTAGAATGGTGTAGATAATACCATCTCACTTGTACGGAGTTCATTTATACATCGCACATTGTCCTAAACTAACACCAATTTTACAATGTAAGCGTTAATGTAATTGGAGTTTGCTCTAATTACTCGTTGGATGGAATATAGTGTACGAGCAGAAATATTAGATATTTAGGTTAAGTTCATGTTTCGAAATCTGACGAACTGGGAAGAAGCCTTTTTATTATTCATTGTCATGGAGGACAATGTTGCCATATTTTTTTTTTTCCTGGCAACTTTAATCCCAAAACATTAATATCGATGATCGACGAATGAGCTGTCATTCGCGGGCTGTTCTAATTAAAATGTGAATGTTCACAATTGTTTAGTTGCCTAAATCAATTACCCGAAATTTGGAAATTATTTAAAAAAAAATTGAATCTTCTCAAAACCAACCAATGCAATTTTTAGTACTTTAATAACAACGGCATTTATCTTTTGGGCACCTCTGTCAACTGCGGTACATCTTTTAGTTAAAATATTGTTGTTATAATTATTATTATTATTATTTTTAAGGCAATTAGACACCATTAATATTATTAAAAATAGAACAAATCCCCCTTCAATATTCTTATTTATTAACCAAATACTTTCCGTTTTCTCAAATCTTTTTCTCAAAGTACTTTAGAAATCGCTTTTCACCTTTTGATCGGCGTGCACCCTTCAAAATAACCCGATACAACATCGCCCGAAACCGCTATTGCGCGCGAGCGAGATAGAACGCCAACAAAAGCGTTTATACGCACGAGAACCATGTCCGTTATATTTGGCTCTGTTGCGGTGTAACAGAGCAACAACGGATAAGCGTATACGTACCTCTACAGCTTTCAAAACAGGATCATAGCAGGCAGTGGAGCCATCGGATCAAAGCAACTTATCGCGGTGAGAGTGAAATTGTACTGATACAGTTGTGGTTCGAAGGAATTGCTGGCTGGAATTTGCGATGGTTTACTGGTAGCATTTGTTTAGGTCATCTTCGCTTGTTTACACACAAATTTTCCGATTTTGCGCTGTTGTGGTTCGAAGGAATTGAAATGGAATTTGTTAGTTTTGGATGGTTTATTTTGTGTGAAATTGGTGTTGTATAGGCTATTGGGCAAGGTCCCTCATTATTCCCCATTGGTCGTTTATGGTCCAGCACACTGAAAGAAAGGAAATGGTTCATCCAATCAACCACGGACGGTTGCATATTTATGTCTTCACTCATTATCCAATAGAGATTTCTAGACGAAGCTATGTAGCCCTCTAGGTTAGAAGAGCTTTTATGCCGATAAGAAGATCAAAGATTTATCTTATTTCCAAAGAAGCTTTTGACGGTTGCTGATCAAAAGAAGTTAATTTCTGTTTATAATAAAATATTTGTTATAGCTATGGACACAATGTGACCAACTTAAAGAAAATCCAGTAGATATTTATAGGTCTCTTAGGAATGCAAATTGCAAAAAGCAAATTATAACAAATGCGTTGCAAACTCTAAAAATAGACTAAATGTCGGGTAACCTGTTAAAAAAAAAATTAAATTTTCCAAAGATCTTGCGCTTGGCAAACAGTGTCCAAAGCACAACGAAACATAAACACAAGATCCGTACAAATGCATTTTCTTCTCACATCGTCATCGCCGTTCAGAGAGATATGTGTATATATGTACTAAAACATCATATATATACCACATATACAAACTGCAATGCACACAATACATTCATATAGGTGCTCGCATGCATACGCGAGAGTCCTCCGCTTGTTCTGTTGAATGGGGGGCCGTTCAGCGGAGCCGAAGCAGCGCAGCACACAGCGCTAAACTCACAACTCTCGCTCCTCTTTTCACTTTCAACGGTCGTCGACCCCGGAGACCGAAGCCGTCTGATCTACCCCCTCTGACCGCCGCGCTTTAAACTGCTCTCTCGCGTACGCTCCTCGCCCCGCCGCGCTGGCCGAACTGTGTGTAGCCGGTCGGTACGCCCCGCCAACGTACCCCATGGCACATTTCAGCTGCTGCAACGAGACGCGGGGGGAAAGGTACGGCAGGAGAAGCAGTAAACCGGCGAACGATGCGAAGCAGCAGCAGCAGAAACAACGGCATCGATGCAATATGTAGCGTAATCCACGCAGTACGCTGTTTAGATCTCGTATTCTATGGTACGGAGGTATATACAGGGTGTATTTCGAATGTAGTACAATAGAAGTCTGCACGAAAGGAGATCGTAATTGTATCGTATTGTAATAGTTATCACTTCGATTTCTTTGTACCCACCTCAGGAGTTCCTCAGGGAAGCAATCTAGGCCCATTGCTCTTCGTATTGTAGATGTTTTGAAATGTGAGAAGTTGTTATTTGCGGATCACATGCGACGCTAAATGATCTTTTCTAGATCATATTCTAAACATCGTCCTTTCTGAAGAACTGAGGATTTATTATAAGAAGCTCCTGATTTTAGAAGCAGTGATTATATAATTTATGTGATGTCATAGGAAGAAGGGAAGTTGCATAGCCATCAGTTCCAGTTTATCTTATGGAATTATTTAAAAAGCCGAGCTCATCCCATCCGTGCCTGAATTATTGAAGAATTAGAACAACGGATGGACGGCTAGTGAACCTAGAACTTTATCTGCTTTTTCGGCGAACTTATTCTTGGAAGAGCTAGAAATCCTTCACCAGTTTTATCCATGCTTTTACAGTACTTAATTTCACGTGAAATGGTGACAATAATAAAATACAACATATTTCTTTGATTTACCGCAGTAAACGAGCAAAAAATACCCAAACGTCTAGACTGACGATTTGCACATATGTCTCCTATATTCCTCCAACACGTTCTTTCCCATAGTCTTCGTAATATGGTCTCAACCGCGTGCACATATACGTTAAGACTTGTTGTATTCTTTTTTACGCGTTCGTATACTCGCAAAACGCGAGTAAAATTTTTGGGCAGAGACATAAAAGTCATCGTAAAAGCTTAATGGAAATAAATTTCGGCCGAGCTATCGTGTCGCGTCATTTTGTTTATTGTTTTTTCGCCACCGGCTGAGTCCGCATGACATACAAACGCCTAAAATATCAGCCTATACGAAGCCGCAGCGAATCTATCAATTCAATTTCGAAGATCTCGTTGGGATTTCCTTAAGATAAATGCAAATTTTAAAATTATGCGAATTACGTTTGAGTCGTTTCGCAACGTTGCCAAATGCAACGTTAAACGGTACCCTAACCTCACGCACCCTCCAGATCATTGATTTAACGGCGTAAGGGACAAGGCCGCGTGCATACCCCTAATATGGTGTTTGAAGGGTTGCTTGATTGAGAGCGAGGGGGAGATTCAATTGTCATTTGCGTGAAAGGTCAATACCCCTTGTTTCCGTAATATGTACTGCTTTGAGTGATGTGAGATTAAGCATGAAACAAAAATTATTTTGTTAAATTTAGAGTAATATAAGAATTGCCAACTCTATTACTGGAAAATGCCAGATTCGTTTGCGCTCAACCAGTAGTACTTATCTCCTTCATCGATTTTAATTACTTTTGTGTATTTTGGGAGATAGAAATTTTTTAATGTCTGGGTTATCTAGTTTTCGGAAGAAGCAGCCACAAGAGCTTGAGCTCGAGACACCAGGATTGCGATGTTTACACGGCTTTTACGGTCCGCAAATCGAGATTTTTTGGAACATTTTGCAGTAACTGAACAAATTGTGTAAATATCGCCGACAACTCTGAAACAATCACGATCCTCAATTCAGATATTTATGAGCTCTTGGGGAGACGCTTGTTGGGCAACATATGTAATGAATATAAAAGAAAACTGCGAATACAAAATTAATTTATCCGCAAAGATAAAGAAAAAACATGGGCAACATACGAAACATGCGCCCATTAACGACTGAGTCGCGTGGAGGGCGCAGAGGGTGTGGATTGACTGAGGGACTTGCGTAAACCCAGAAGATTCTGTATGAGCGTCCATGCTAAATGATAAAGAGGGTCGTATGGTCATGATCCACTAGACTGAGATGTTTAATTGGCTCTTTTAAAAAAGGAAGCGGAAGTATTTTTCTAAAATTATGAAAGAAAAAAGTTATCCATCCAACGCAGTTCAAGCTAAACAGCCTGTATAGTTAGTCCAGCGTTGCTTTAACTTCTTTAAGTCTTCCAAATGATAGAATTTCTCGAACTCCTGCTTGTTTCGGCAATGACCCTTTCATTTGACGCGAACCGCTTTCTGTCGCGATTAATCAATTAAACTTATGCGGTGCAGAGTGTGCCGATACTTTTGGGTCGTTTTAAATACATTTAAAGATGGGCTACCGGTGCCACTATCGCTACGGGGATTGTCAATAGGACTATCAAAAACTATCGATAGTATCCACTTACCGATAGTGTCCGACACTAACAATTTCGTTAACGTATTTACTTGTTTGAATCCATAATACGGAATTACAAAATGTTAATTAAATATCAAAAAAGAGCCTTAATTTTCGCCACTTTTAAACCATAATTTATTATAATAAAATTACTGCAGCATCAATTTAATCAAAATTACTTTTTAACAAGCGACCAGTTTCCTGCAATTACAATGCAATTCAAAATCGTACCTACAACGTTGTTGCAATTATCTTGAAAAGATTCTTCTTCCTGTGTACAACGGTATAAAACTCACCGTATTGTTTTTTACTGTAATAGTCGTAGCAATATGTACTTTTTATTTTTTTTTTCTTTCGTATTTTACGCAGTAAACAAACATTACAGAAACAATAGTTTAGTTTTACCCTGACACCTTTTCCAAATGTCTTATTTGTGCACGCTGCATTACTAGATTACTAACGCTACGGTGGTAATTAATGCCAGGCTTCAATAAGGATGAGGAGCAATTATTGACATTATTTAAATTTATAGATACATTAAAAGTAATTTATTTAATAGTAAAAATAATATAAAAAAACCATTGCTATAAATCACACAAGCAATAGCTTATATAGTAACGACTTCGAAGTGTGCAGTGACCAAAAAAAAAAATCTCATTTGCGTGCGCATGCATGAAACGCGTAACAGGGTTCGTTATCTTGCGTTATGGTAGGCGCTGAGCGTGCACGCACCGATTAGGAAATTGGTAAAAAGGGTTCGGGTACAGTGCATGCAACCGAGCTTTTTACAAAGACCTAGCATAAATGCGCTACTGTTATCGTATGGGATTACCAAACAGCGTAGGTATAGGTTATGTATATGAGTCAGTGGCGTCGCGAGATTCTGATAAATGTATGTACTTGGAATTAATATTAAAATTGAAATATATATTTTCCGCAGTTGTAAATGTTTTTGTAACTTTTCATTGTTGAGATCTGGAGCTGCAGCCAGAGCGTTTGTAATAGGTCCTTCAAGATTTATAAAACTCCAAAATTTTTTAACCGGATTTCCTTCACTAACATATGCACTGCAGGACTCCCCTGTGAATACCTTTGAAATATCCTTATTTCTGGAGTCTGTCTGCCTAATTCTTTAATTTTAATTTTATCTTCTCAATTTAACGAATTAAATTTATTCTGTTGTAAATACGAAATCACATTCATGTCGTGGTATCATGTGGCTGCAATAGACTGCAGCTTAGCTATAATGTTAAGCATGTTAATGTTCTGCAGAAGTAACTAATCTATTGAAGGTGTAACGTCATATTCAAATTTCTCGAGGAGGTTATCCAAATTAAATTCGTCCTTCTGCGTTGAACGCTTATGGTTTTAATATTTTCTGCTGATGTTGAGTGGTGAACGTCTTCAGCACCTTTTTGCGGGCAGATGATTCAATTTCAGAGCTGGTGTTGGCAAAAAAATTATCCTTTCTAATAAGTTTCACGAAGCAGCTCAAAATACTCGTCAACTTCCTCTCTATTCACATCAAGACCACGACCAAACAAAACCGTTTTATCTTCACTTATACATTCGTTTAATTCTTCACGTTATTAAAATCAAATAAACCCAGCGGCGGTTGGTGATAACGTGTGATTGGGCCGCTCACGACAATTCGACTTCCTCGTGCTACATAGTATGCACGAGGAAGCTACGTCATCACGTACCGCCGCTGTTTAAACTTAATACAAGCAGATAAAATTGAATTCTGACAATGTTTAAACGAAGAAAAACGAATGTTATATTTAACAGATTGAAACTAAACAAATCACAAATTTATCAAAATAATTTTTAGGGGCAAATTAAAAAGAAGAAAGAACAAATAGGCCTTGTATTGACGTAACTTTTACTCTCTAGAACAAATTAAAAATACAAATAAATAATATAAAAACAATAGGTTACCCATTCCGTCATGCCGTATACGAATCTCACGAACTCGCCTATACTCGTACATACCCAGGACATACACAATACAAGTATTTGTCGAAGACGAACAAATAGTTGATAACCTATTTTGTAGTACATTTATGTTTGAGGTTAAAAATCTCTTATCTCTGGCGTACTGAAGAAAGCTAATTGTTTGATATATTATGTGTATTTGTATGGATGTACGGACAACCAGAATTGTGCTATGCGTTTGTGCAGGTTATTAATTAATATTCAACGTGATTCAAATTATAGCCACGTTGAGAACGAAGTATTGATCTTAGGCAGAAACGTTGTCAGGCCTTTTATTTCTATCAGTTCAAATGTTGCAGTTGTGTTCGGTTGATTGTACACATCTATTTATCACCTTGCAACTCATCTAGCGCCCACGTATCTTCTTCAATTAAAATAAATAAATTACAGGAATGCCAACATTAAATTTGTACCTTTCATTACATGGTTAATATAATTTTTGCCAGTTTTGAACGGACGCATTTTGATATCTCTCTTCCTTAAGTGCTGGGCATTTCATTAACTTCGATAGTTTTTAATTTCAAAGGGTGGATTGTCCTCCCACTGTGTTCTCCGCAATTGCAGGCCAATGATTCTCGTTATCCTCTTTTTTCTGAACTAAATCCACCACGGCTTCGTGCTTTGCTTGCTTCTTTAATTACATTGGACAAATTCATTGTATTTCTATATGTGTGGAGATATTGAAAAATGAGAACGGCTCGATATTCGATTTTTTTCCATTTTTACAGAAATGCTAAAACATCGACTGTTAAACAACAACTGAGCGTCCAACATGGCTGCAATTTTTAAAAGTATATTTGTCACGAGTGACGCAATCTTCACGTTGAGGCTTAAAACTTTTCGAACTAACTTCGTACGTATTCCGTTTAAGTATTCAAGAAGTGACAACATAATCTTAACCGGAATGTTAATATTTTGATATCGAAATGTTCGAATTTTCTCAATCTATTAAAACGTCAATTTTCTACCGATTTATTTTTGTTTCTTTCGAAAAACAAATTATCGCGTTGTGAAATATGCTTTGCTTGAGAGAAACTACAAAAATTGTATAAATTTACGTATGTGCCAACGTATCGACCAAAATTTCACCATACCCTGTTCAATATTTAAAAGCTTTGCCTGTTTATTCGATGTTTAAGTAATCTATCCGTGGTTACAAACACAAAAATATACATGCAGACATATTTTATCCTTTTCTACGTTATTAATCAATTGTCTCGTCAATCTGGCAGGTTGTTTTTCTAACTGGTTTGCTTCCTTTTTTATCTGTATATGTTTCTCTGGGAAACTTTTTTTACCGGCACTAATGGAAGGATATATTTTAATTTGTCGAAATATGGCCGCGATAAAATTATAAATAACCATAATTTATCAATGAATTGTAAATATCTTTACGCGGAAGTCTGCTAAAGTGTTTTGGAAATTTATTTGGCCAGGGACCTGTTTTGAAGCGATCTTCGACTTTATTTTTGCGTTGGCATATTTGTAGTACACAGGGAAATGAATAAATCCGAAATGTTACAACTTCCACTAAATTATTAAACATACGCTATATTTACGCTAACACTGTCTAACTTGTTAAACAAGAATATTAGCTTTTCTCGAATCATCCGTACAATTTACGTTGTGAAATAAACATCAACATACATCGAGGGGGACCATTCTCTAACGTTCGGGGACATTTGTAAACGATGCGAGACCGGAGTTGGGCTCGCCTACGCCACCAAAGAACGCCATATTTGCCCGATACCCATTACGTTCGGGAAAAAAGGCATACTAGTTAATTTGCATACCGATTTACTTGCCCCTCGCGAAAGTCACGAACAATCTATGCCTATGTATAGCGCTGTATCGGTTGTGTTCTTGTTGTTGCGTCGTTGGATGTTTGTTGTATTCGGGCAAGGATAATGTCGGACAACTTCCCGACGTATATGGTAATATAAGTTAGCCAGATCGTGTCAATAAGGCACGGGTACGCTTATACAGAAGTCAAGCAAACAGATGGTATTAGTCTGCAAACGACGGTGAAGACGAATTTTTTTTTTTTTATTATTAGAAGCGACGTAATTACTATAGCAAACGCTTTATGCTTAATACATGTACGTAGAGGAAAGTCTCAGAATAATTTAAATGAAATTCGATAGAATTGATTCTGGGAACTTAGTGTGTTAATAGAAAAATGTCTACGTAGCATTATCTTTGGTAAAAAAATTGTTTTTATTTGTAAAATAATATTGTGGCCATCATACGAGTCATCAAAATACATTCTTTGGTATAGATCGCTTTTGTTTTTTTTTGTTTTCTAAAATATTCGCCATTAAGATTTGCCAAAAATCAAGTGAATACGAGCAATGAAATATTAGATTCTAGGTTTATCTCCTTTAAATAATCAATTGTTTGAGAAACTGTATGAACTGATGATTAGAAGTAGACAGGAAGAGGAAATAGAAGCGAATATGAATATGGCTTCTATAGGGGCAGATCAGCGTTACAAGCTGTTTGGGAAGGGATCAAGAGGAAAGAAGAAACTAAGGATTTTGATAATGCTGGATGTTAAGAACGCCTTTTATTCAGCCATTTGGAATCTTGTAGCTACGGAGCTGCGGTACTTCCGATTCCTTAGTTAACGTCGTCTGCAGCTACTTCACTGGTAGAAAAATTATGCACGATGGCAAGAGTCCCGCAGACTTCGGCTTTGCGACCTACTCTGTGAAACATACTTTAGGATAAGGATAAGGATAAAGGAGAGCGCAACGACAATTGGTTATGCTGATGACCTTGCATTATTGGTTACAACAAAGGAGGAAAAAGAGTTACAGAGAGTGTAAATGACCATTACAATAAAAATAAAGCCTTGGAATGAAGTCATCGCGGGAGTCGCTTCGATGGGTCTCTTGTGAAACAAAGGTATCTGATAGATAAGAGAAAAGAAGAAGCAATTGAATGGTGCAGGAATGGCAGAGAGAATGGGACGAGAATGTGGAAGTTTGAACCATTAACTCTTCCTCGATCCTCCAAAGCAAAGCTTGCGACATGTCTAGTACAACGAAAGAAAAAAGCAATCATTTCCTTGGATTTCCTTCAATTGATGGGAACCTCTTTTGTGCTTGAGTCCAATTTTACTGACTCAATCAAGAACAGAACTTTTTCACATCCAAATGCCCAATCTACTGCTATCTTTGACATACCTAAGGATGCCTCCATCTTATGGTCGATGCTCTTCAATCATGCTGTGTTTTTTTTAAATAACCATCGATTTTGGTTGATTTTCACGAAATTCATCACTGACGGAAGCACAACCACGACAAAATTCTGTCAACCTTTACTAAAAGAAGGCCTTCATGTGAAATATTCATTTTTCGCAACATTGCTTCTTTTAAACGTTCACTGTCTACTCGGCTGATTTCTTCAGCTGATATATTTTCTCCTTTTATCTATATAAACAGGATACCCGTCAAGTTAAAAATCTAAATAAACCTTTCGAACTCTTCAACTTGCTAGACACCCTCCCCATTCTCCAACACAAAGAATCCATCCTGTTATTACCGCATCCTTCGAGTGTGTTTTATACCACCAAGCGCTTTCCTACGAGGTGATTGCGATAGCGTGCGACCCGCAGCCCCAAAATACTCGCCCGGCTGTCTTCCTTAATAGCAACTTCTGTTCGGAATTCCGCGAATTACGTCGCATCCTTTGCGAAAACAAGAAGATGGCATATGAGAGGGTCTCGATTAGCGTCCAAATGCAGCAAGTAGATAATCACCGGCCCCGCTTGCTAATGCGTCTATTCCGTGATGGAGGTAACGGAGGCGAACGTCTGCCGTCGAAAATTGACCGAATTGTGGTCGGATGTATAGGGTGTTGGTTCTAGTCGGGAATCTTCGGAAAAACGCAAAGAGCGCGGCAAAATTAAACGCATTCGATAATTCATTGCGTTGAAGCGAAAGATCTGGGAACTGTATTATTTTAAATGAGTCATAAACAAGATCTGGCGGCGGTTTTATTCTGGAAAATTACCCGCAGGTCCCTTGCAGTGACACGCTTTGCAAATGCAATAATACGGTGCAAATATTGAAATTAAGACGTTACGTTAATTGATATAATATGCAAATAGGTTTAAATGTGCAAACAGGTATCACAAAAAGCGGCCTTGGAATAATATTAAAATCCAAAGCAAATTTACTTTCCATTTAATTTGAATGTAGTTCAGATTATGGGACATTGTTCAACAAAGTGTTGATTCTGTAAAAGTATTATTACCTCCACTCCATGAAGTAACTTATTGAACAAAATAAGTTCAAGACAATTCTTGTTTGAAAAATTTCTTGGCCTATCAGAAGCGAAGAATAAAGAAGGCATCATTATTGATCCTCAAATTAGAGCATTAATGGAAACTAATGACTTTGAAGCGGTAACAAACATCTCCGAAGGAAATGCGCTAAGAGCTTTTAAGGAGGTTGTAAAGAAATTTTTGGAGATTAATAAGAGCTCAAATTATGTGGACACGTTGAAAATTATAGTTTTTAGTTGTCATATACGGTTTGCTTTCTTAAAATTTGCAAAGTGCAAAAGCAGACAGGTTAAGCTGACTCCTCGGATTACGATAACGTTGCCAATTAGCAAATTTATTATTTTATTGCTTCTGAATAAAACCAATATTGAAATCTATCCAAGAAAATACCAAAAAGAGCTTAACCACAAATCGATTTCGTCTGATAAATGCTCATCATTAAATCAAAGAAAAAAAAGAAAAACACAACAGATATATGTTTCTATTAGCTTACATCTATGGGATATCTCACAACGTTAATAAAGGAAATATTAATATCCATTAAAGATGACGTCCCGCTGCGCAGCTAACGATGTCGAAAATGACAAAACCGACGATAAAACGATCTCAGAGACGTTAATTGCCTCATATCGCTAGATTCAGTGTGGGCAAGCGGACATCGTAAACAATATTTCGTATGTTTTTCCGAAGGATAATCGTCTAAAAATGTTATAGCAACGATTTTTGACTAATGCTCTGCGATTCAAATCGACCCGGTCCACATTTTCCCTCGTCAAAAAGGCTTCTATTTAAATGGCTCTCGTCATTTATTACGACGGGCGGTTCATTAATTTACGTCGTTCTAAACATTTCGTATGCGCTATTTGTCAATGAGACAGTTCTCGTTCAGCAGAAGGTCGAATTTGGTTCTGCGGAGGGAGCCTTAAGACGTTCTTTGTCATGCGTGTTAATATTGGTAAGCTTTTGATTGCGAAATTATTTATTTTTACCAGGAGTAGCTTTTTTTACGTAGAGAACACTTGCTCTACAACAAATTTACACAATCAATAATGATAATAATAATAATAAATAATGCAATAATAATAATAATGGTAATAATAATTAAGCACTGAAAAAAAAAACAGTTTTCGTATAAAGGAACACAATTTGCATACTTTGCGTGAAGAACAGACTTTCATAAATAAAAAGAAGAAATTATAACAAAAATGCAGGGTACGGGGTACCCGGTTCCCCCTTATATATTCTTCCAAAACTATATATGTAATTAATATATTTCAAATTATCATAAAAAGAAATATTTAGTTACCGCTTAATTTTTGGAGAAGGCTGTACTCCAACATTGAACGATTCAAGGGCTAAAAAAAATGTTTTGTTCATGTATCAAGGTACACTCTCAATCTCTACAATTCCATCGAAACCTGAATTTTCCCTTGTTAATCGAATAAGTTTGGTGCTTCGGTGGTATTATTGTGCCCTAATTTATTAGAAAGAAAATCGGATTTTATAGAAGGAGAAAATTAATAAAAATATATTCACACATGGTACGTCCCAACATAATTACACCTTGGACTGTACCAGGCTGCAAACGACGTACCTGTGGGTCAGCTCTTGCATTTACGGTGTACGTAACCTACTCGACGACCTTGAGGATGCAGTTGTTCACGAGCCAAAGAGATGGGCAAGAAGTAGAGGAAACGGATACAGTTAACCGAGTGCCGAGGTGATTTTGCCAAGGGAACCAAACGGCTGGTATTTGTTCTTGTTGCCGAAGAGGTCAGCAATTAAGCAACAGTAATGCTAATATATGGCTAATAACACATGGAGGATTTCGAAAACTTCTCGGAATAGGGTAAAATAAGAAGCGACTACAGTAATCATATGGGCAGGCTGCTGGATCTTTTTATTTTGTTCCCCCAATAAAAGAAAAACAATAATAAAAAAGAAACTAGAAAGAACTGGTGTTTTTAGTGGTTTAAAAAAAAGATATTTCTATATATTCTGAAGGCTCTTAATGGTATCCACGATGATAACCTTCTCCTTTTTCTTAGTTCGCCATTTACGCGTAATTCTTTTCTTTTTCTCAATCTGAACATCTACAGGTTGGTAGATTTTTATTCGATTCAAGCCAGTTAATTTTAAGATTTATGGTCTAAAATTAATAATTGCGAAGATGAAGCTGGTTTGAAGAAAACTTGAATCCCGGGAAAAGAAAGTCCTTCGAATGGTTCCACGATGCAATACCCGGTGAATTGGTCAAAGGACAGAGATTTTCATCGAATGGAAAGGCGATCACATTCGTAAACCTCTATTTTGCAGAACAAGATCTCAACTGACGTACTTAGAAAAGAAAGATTTAAATTCAGGGCCGCCACTTTAACAGAAAACCTCTTACAACCCATCTACGCCAGAAGCTCTCGCTTCATTAACTTGTCAGTCGGCGGAAAATTGCAGAATAATTGTTTTCGTAATGTACGTGCGCTTGACAGCCGAAAGAAAAATTAATACATAAAAATCTGTTTTGTTTGGCGCGGAGAAACGACTAAATTTAGGAATATAGCCGGCTCAATATGTTCAGCTAACGTACACGTACTTCGCCGTTTGGAAAAAGTCGTAAATGCGAAATCTAAATATATAATACTTAAAAGAGATATTATGTGCGATAGCCTTGAAGGAAATTACAGGTTTTACGAGGAGGAAAAAAAACGAATCGCAGCAATATTAATAATTTTTAGTTTATGTTTAGTTTATGTTTTAGGGTACACTTCGTTCATTTTTAAGTATATCGGCCTTATTTCAGTGTTCAAAATCGCTCTAAGGAGAAATTGGTCGATTCTTCTTCGTCTAGAATGTTACAAAAAATTCTAAGTTAAAATAATATACCGGAGGTTTCATTTAATCTAAAATTACGCGTACCCCTTTAGAAATTTGGAAGCACGTAAATGCGTGCGTATCAGGTTCTTTTATGGCTAATCTTCCTACCAAAAATCGTATCTATCTCATGCGTACTTCTGGAGAAATATTGATTTTAATAAGGGGGGATATTTCAAGAAACCCTGGTATCCTTGTTTTTAGAATAATATCGTGTTATTTATTTATTTATTTATTTTCAGAATTTAACGAGGACTCCAAAAAAATAAGAAATAGACTTGAAAATGATCCCTAAAAATTATACAGGGTGATCGAAAATTTGATTTTCTGATTCTTATGCAGTTTCATGCATTGAAAATGGTAGACATCATTTTGAGCACTCGTTAAAATAGTTCCATTCCAAAAAAATTGCAATAGCTACGAACTTATCAGACGCCCTGTATGATCTACGGTAACTTTAAACCATGCCGCCAATCGGATCTCACAATAAGAACACAATCTTCAAAACCTCCGCGTATTAAAGGAGTGCAAAGTCTGAGGTCGACGTAATCTGCCCCGCTTTTCTGACAGAAATAATACATTCATACAGCAATTATTTTACTTATCTCTTGCAGAATCCGGCCCACCCATACATTGGTTCATTACACAAGTTCATTATATAAGTTAGTGATCGTATAAACTGCGATATATACTTAAGTAACTCGTTTTCTGTTTTAATTATTGAATATAAACATTAAATAGTTTAAATAAAAGGAGTATTAATTTTAATTCTAGTTTTTGACGGGTTATTTTCGAGTCACAATTACAAAGATAAAATTAACTTGAGAATCGAAGCAAATTGAATCATAGAAATCGATTCTACGCATTAGATTAACATAGAAACGATCCTTTTTGAGCAAAATCTCTTTTTTTTGTTGGTTATTTAAATCTGAAATATTTGACTTATGACATGTTAAAATTCCATTAAACTCTGTTTCTGTAATAGACAAAGTAGTCTCTCATCAATATTTATGATGGATATAGCGACGGTTGAATTTTTCCGAGTAATTATTTCAAAAAGTACTAATTATAGGAAACCATAATTCACGCATAAAACCAAGTAATGTGTATCAGAATAATACAGGCAAGCAAAAAAAAAAACGTGTTCACATAAAAATAAAAGACAACTTCTTGACTCTAAATGTAAAAAAAAAAAAACTTTTCGTATAATATGAATGTCGTATTACACTACACAATGGCTCTTATAGTATCATTCTACCAGTAACTAATTACACTAATTAAGACGGTTAAGACGCAAGTTCAAGGGTAAGGTTAGCGTGCCAACCGAAAATAACTAGACGTACAAAATTATATACTTTCGATTTCGTACACCTAGGTTTTGTTCTCGTGTTATACGATCGAGATTCACGACACACGGCGAAACGGTGGCAAACTCCTATTACGTAACGCTTCGGTGGAAAAACAAACGAAGCATTCCCGGAGCCATATTTATCATATCGTAGAGGAACATTCTACAAATATATCTGGGGAACACGCGATGTTTAAATAAATGACTGTCGAGTTGAAAAAAAAGAAGTAATAGCCAAGGAATTATATAATTAAGTAAGTTGAAGCAGAACATAGCGAGTTGATATTAAAATTATAAATTACATGTAATAAGTTTCCGAGTAAAAAAAAAAAAAAACAGTGAGACCCTTACAATGAGTACTGCGTTGCTCAAGTCTGATGTCCGAGGATAAAAATAGAATTGGAGACATGTTAATACTTTCTATTTCTAATGAAATTTTTGCTGTAATGCTTGTTTAAAAAAAATAGTTTTCAAAAGAAAACATATTTTAATCGTAACCATAATTATTAGTATAAAAGCCCCCTAAAATAAAGCTTGAAATTCAGATTATTTTTTTATATTTTTAATAAATGTACTATGCGGCAAAATTACGGAATAAATTCGTTAAATTTGAAGGAGTTTGTTTGTCCAAGAAATAAGCGTAACGCCCAATTTTATTTTTGTTTAATTACACATTTTATTCATCAATTTTAAATTTCTCCCACGCCTAGTGACGTCGTTTAAATGATTATTCCCATTTTTTATAAAAATATAAATTTATTAATAATAAAAAGATATATTTAGACGATTAATTGATGTATCTAAATAAAAAAAAATCGAGGGGTGTCGTTAAAGAAAATTGTCGATGGCGTCATTGCTTCAAAACCACAAGTGGGAGAAAAGTTAAAAGTGTTGCGAAAATATTCATTAAAAAAGCGATGCTACGATTCAGCAACAATGTTCAACAAATTTCCCTAAAAAAAAGAGTAGGAATAGCACTTTCTAAGGCAAAGTTTGAAGATAACTAATAAATTGTCCGCAGTTTTGTACCAGCTATGCTTTCAATCTTCAATGTGATACTTAGATAAGATGCGTCTTCACACAGAATGGTTCAGAATTTACTACTAAGGACATTTTGGACTTATCCTTGTCTTAGTCTATTTTTAGCAAAAGGATAATAATAATACAGAATTCCTAACATCCTGGAATAGTACCTGCATGTGCCAAAACAAAAATCAGGCCATAAACCTACTTCCGCATCCAAAACTTCCACCAGTAACCTTGAATTCTCCAACCAAAATTAATGCTTATAATATAATAACACAACGAAAGCCACCTACAAACTGGTTGCTTAGGAATTTTTCGCTTGTAAAAGAAAAATAATTCCATTGCCATCTCTCCATGACTATCCAGCTGTACATACACAAAGCCTATTACAGATTGCAGATATATTCGGCAATAATGGAAAAACACTTGAACGCTCCGCTCCTTTCGACCCGTGGTCGTAGCTAATGATCGTCATTTTTTTTTCGGCGTATTAATCACCATCGGCACATGCATTACGTAATAAGGCAGGTCTCTTAATATTCCGCAAGCATTTGGGACATACTGCTTCGGGTCAATATCCGCCTCTCAACACGGCGAAACAAAATTAGCTGTACTTGGGTGTTCGAAATTCTTGTTCGTTTGGAAGCCATGCGTTATTATTTTAATTGTTGTAAAGTTCTGAATAGGATTTTGCGAGAATAGCGATAAAATTAAAAGGAAAATTAAGGCATGAATGGTTCAAGGGTACTTCAGAAACCAGTTGCTGTATAGTACGTATGTTTTCTTTCTGAACAGGAAATGTTGAAATTGAAAGTGGATTATGGTTGTTCTCGGATTTAATTTAACATTTGGATGTTTATGTAGTTTTTTTTACATAATTATTTAATGGGATAATGAAGGTGACTTCATCTACGAAGAATTAGTTTTAATAGTTGCCTGTAAATCGACCTCTTAGGTTAGCACCAATAACCAGAAGAAGCAACTGATTAATTTAGGGTTACTGCTACTATTGGCAACCGTTTCACGTTCGAATTTGGTCCATTTAATATGAAACAACCGTCAAAAGTTGTTCGCTTGGAATCTATCATCTCTAATTAATCGTGGCAAATTCATTAAAACGCTGCAATTATATTCATTACGACCTGCGATTGAAGAAGATTACGACCGTAGCATGAAGCATCTGGAAGGATATACGATATAAAACAAAGTCCTTGTTGATTTTATAACTTAGCTTATAACCTTTATAAGTTTGCAACAAACGGAATCAATTTCAGCAAATTCATCGAGGTACACCTTCCCCTGTCTTCTCGCCATTCCTTTTAAGCTCTTCTAGCAACACCACGTCACCATTTCACGAGTCTCTCGGGTAGTAAACCGTCCGTTTTATTTGTTTCGCGTGGGCAGAGAAACTAGCAGCCCAACGAGAACCCGATCGCGGTTATTATACCTTCCATAACACTGTATTTGTATGTGCACGTCGTTAGGCCTTTGCCGCGGCCGAAAGCTAGCTCATGATACGGCATTCCGCAAGGCCCCAACCTCTGATTCCTGCGCTGGCTGCTGCGTCTTTTCCTCGGCGTACTTATCCGAAATTACCATCTCTATTACTTTGTTTACACAACGAGCTCTAGCGAGGAGGAGGAGGCCTATGGTTAGGGGGAACTATGTTCGCTGGAAGCGAGTGAGTTGGGTACTTGTATGTATTGTACATATTTACCACGGATGATCGGTTTATTTGGATGTATTTATGAACGTACAGTCAAGTAAGAAAGTAATTTTAATTGTGCGATGGTTCAGAAAGTAGTGGCTTATTTGGACGTGAATTTGTTGTTTATTTTATGAAATAGAAACAATAGAAGATGTTGAACGTTGAATATCGGTGACCCCGTTAGATTTATCGCCTGATGAATTGGAGATCAATGAAGTGAGAATCCGATTGAGTCCACGCATTGAATAGGTGAAAAAGGAGGGTTACATGGCAAGGAATCTACTGCTCCTTCTTCACCTATGGACCACTGATATGGCTGAGAGTCGCGAAAACATCTGAAAAACCTGGAGATCACAGAGAACAAGATGCTGAGAATGCTGGTCTCAGCTTCATGGTAAACTAGAAACAACCCGTTGCGCGGGGACTTCCAAATAGCAACGGTAATCCAGCTGGATCGCTGGAAACGTGGGAAGCATCAGGAAATTCAACAAATTCTTTGTTAGTGGAGTCACAGAATCCAGCACCCTTGTTGTAGGGTTATCCGTCTGAAAGATATAATACCGTTGTAGGAGTTCATCCCGAACATCTGGAACACCAGAACTGGTTTACCAAGCATGTTAAGTACCGTCTGGAAGACGTGTTACAAAAACCTCTGATAGAGATGGGTGCAGTGCCAAAAAAGCAGATGGGGCGTACGTCTAGCTTTGGTAAGAGGAGACGATCTTGAGCTTCAGAAAACTTTAGAAAAAGCTAGTTTGAAATTGGAAATTCTTTTGGTGTTACCAGACGCTTCTCTAGCGTACTGTACCAGATATCGCGCCTCTGTATATATACAGCGTCGTATACGTTCGGAGTTAATGTAGCGTATACAGATACATATATATTGGCCAGAGTGTATCGTACGCTTTACTAAATAGTTTCAGCGGGTCGGATACATGTATTTGCCCGTCGCCTGCGCCTGACCTGTACATGCGGGGTTGCTTTATTTATAGCTCGGGAATTTAGTAGCATCAGCGTACGGGAGCTATACGTATGTAGATACGTTGAGCTGTGCGACGTAGAGTTGTGGACAATGTTTTGGCGTATAATTTCGCAATATCGGGGGTCTAGTGACCCTACCAGCCACTCTATACGGCGCTACTGTATTTATATTTAAAAAATGGGGGCATTTAAATTGTTATTGGTGTTACTATTTTTGTTCCTCAATATGGGGGACTGTTCTTTTTCTGCCGAGACTAGTAAAGTAGCACGCGATTTATTGACAAATTAGATTTATTTATTTTTTTCCTCCACGGCCAAAAGATTTTTGCGTCTATGAAAACCAATCTTCGAAACATGTTCTTTTAATTCATTTTTTATACGAAGAAATTGTTTCAATGTTTTGGGCTTTCGAATACTTAGTCGTTCGTGCGGCAATTATCTTGGTGTAAGATGTTCCTTCTGCTTTGACGTATTTCGAGAATATTTTAAGGAAGTTGAAGCAAGTGAACACGTCCTCTTTCAATTCCTTTTTGTTTTGGGTTTTTTCACGAACAACTTTTGTTGGAACCGATTCGTTCTCAAATGCCCAAACTGTCGATTGTTATTTTCTTTCGGGATACTCACATCGCATCACTCGTGATGATGTACAGTTAACGAGACAATCCATTGTTAAGGCGCTCGTCAAGATAAGCATTGATTCCGGCTGTTTTTTTGTCCCGAATCTCCTTCCACGAGGACACTATTTCCAGTTTAGGGAAAGGAAAAATCACACGAAGCCAGATCTGGTGGATATGGCAGATGGGGTAGGTAATGGAGGATGATAATATGAATGAATAAAGATTACGCCTTGGGAATCCTAAAAAATCGTATTCGCTGAAGCAACGGCTTATGCCTTGTTCGGAACACGTTCATCAGGAGAATTCCATTGTTTTCATTGCGCTTTTGTCTCTGGTCTCCAGTGATGTATCATTTCATCGAAAAAAAAAATCTTTTGGATTACTTTTGAACTTAGCCAAGCCTTCGTTTGATATCGTCAAACTTGGTTTTGAGATTATAAAACTTGGATTTGGTCTACAATAAGCACGAGGCCCAAACATCGCGCTTAGCTTTTTCATATTTAAATGTTCAGGTAAAATTTTGGGCAGAGATGTTTAGAAGAATTACTACGACATGGACTTCTTCATTCATTCAATTATCCTTGCAGTAGTTATTGTTCTCGAAGGTCCTGGACGTTCAACATTATCCTTAATCATATCGCCACTTCTGGAGGCGGCCTATAGACCATTCCATGCGAAGAAGCAGATTCACCAAAATATTTTTCTTCCGTTTTTTTTTCAGTTCAATGTTTGTCTTTTTTATTCAATGTTCAATTGTTTACTTTAAGTAACTGTAAAACCTGGACTAACCGAGAGATTTTCGCTGTAGGTGGCTGATGTTACCAACATATTTACTTTGGCGCATGCATTTACCTATTTTAAACTTCTTATTACAAATAAATCCTGTTGTCTGTTTCCTTTTCGTAGGTCAATTTAATACAAGGGAATTTTGAGTTTTTATTGCTTATATCTTGGGTATAACTGGGACAGTTTACGCGCAGATCCACTCTTAGAACTTCTATAACATTTTGCAATTAACAAGGGCTTACAAGGTTTCGCAAACGGGTGTCTTACCATCGTTACAAATGCAAACATACGATATTAAAGTTCGATTTTGCACACGTTGCGAGCCCGAAGCAGGCGAACAGCATGCAACTGCATACGTACAGATACGTATACTACTACGCACAGGCTCCATATTTAGTGAGATCAACGTCCTCTTTATGCAATCTGAAGTGAGTAATGTGTGGCTGCCGTTTCTGCGGCTACGGCTACTGTTGCCGCTGTTGCTATCGTAGTATTTAGTGCTGTTATTTAGTGATGTTATTGTTATTATTAATATTCTACCTTCGACTTTTTTAATGAAGCTGTCGATGAAGAATGGCTGGGAATATGTTGCCGATCACTGAGCTTGCTGATAAAATTTATGGAGGTCATTATCTATGATCTTCAACAAACTTTTCTTGAATGTTTCAATGATTTTCTTTGTTGTTTTCCCTACATTATCATGCTTGTTTTTCAACATGTTACTGCCTTGGAAGCAATGGAATCGCTTCCCAAATTTTTCCGTGTAATCTTTTTTTTATTTTCAAGAATGTCTCCTACAAAAATTAATATTTTCTCTTGCTTGGTTAATAAATTTGTTGTTCAGAAGACATGGGAGGCCGACATCATCGATGAACTGACTAGGTCTCAATTTGCATTTGTACAATGCAGATGGAGAGATGAAGAGATGCAAAGTCTAAATAATAGTTTACGAATATGATGGCCTCCTTATTCGATAAAAAGCTCTGTCTCCAATCGAAACTTTGACCCTAGAAGACAGAAAAAAGCTGCTGGGAAATAGAGCTGGCGAATAGTGTGGTTGATCTATCAATTGGAACCTCAGTTCGCGGGAGGATGATTTTTTATTAGTCCTTCCTTTCTATTTTAAACCTAAAATCCTAAATTACAATTTCCATATTTCTAACCTAAAAAATTAACCAGCTCCCTAACTATGATGTAATAGTGACTTTAGCGGATTTAGCAACATAGTCCCAGTGCCGCACCGCCTTCAGATGTTCAGAAGAGGTGCACTAAACGATTTTATCCAGCTTGTTAAAAGGCCAATAACTTCTCGTTTAAATGAAATTTTGCTTCCAACGTAATCACCAGAGTTTCTGCAGTAAACTCAAGCATATCAAAGTATATATTTTAAACGTTTACGATAATTATATATTATGCGTGCGTTCTCTTCGGCATAAACTCGGAGAAAATTCTCTCGCGAGAGGAACGCGTGAGTTTCCTGGTTAGATTATTGGACAGCAAACAGTCGTAAAATCTAATCTGTACATCATCGACCTTGGTCAATGCGCGTACACATGCGTTATTTTATTACACTTTAGTTGCTATCGTGTTAGTCGTTATGTAGTTGTACCTTTCATGTGTATGCTTGTACTATGAGGAGAAAACGTCGAGACTCGCTCAGAGATAGATGTTTAAGAATTGAATTGGACAACTGCAATTATTACGATGCTAGGTGTATTTGTTATCATTGCATGCAATTCCTTAAGGGATGAGGATGTTATATTGGCCATTTTCCTGAAGGTAAATGTGGAAATCGAAGAAGAACGGGAATAAGTGAACTTAATTGAATTGGAGCTTTAGCAAGTGCGCTAAATTGCAAGAAATTGTATTGTGCTTATTCCAAGGGACGCTTTTACTCTGCAGAATTTCATCGAAATTTTCGCAGCAGTGGAAATACCAGAAAAATCTGTTTGTGTTCATCTATCCAATCCCATCTAACGAAGATGTTTGGATATAAAATAAAATTTAGTTTCGCGTATTATTTCTACAATGTGGGTCGACACACATTCCCTTCATAGTAAATAATACATCTTTATATATAGCGATCGGTAATTTCGTCCCATTCCAGGTATACGAACAGACAAAATGTGTATTTATGTATACATATGTTTAAGTATGTATACGCGTACATACGACACCAATGTTGATAATAATAACAATAAATAGTGTCATAAAATGTTCCGTTCAATGTCAAAGTCATCCTTATCGGCCTCCAGTTTTATTACGGTTCAGTGCAATTTTTTTTTCTCGAAACTTGATATATTCCTGGATAACATATAGATGTTTACTATCATTTCCCTTTTGCTCCTATCTGATTAACTTGATGGGAATACCATCGTTAATATTAGGAAATAATCGAGATAACGAAGAAAAATTTTCAGCGGTATAACGGGCTTAAATATGCTTCTAAGATAACAAATCGCATTCAGCTTTTATGGCATGAGCCAAAGAACGACAACCACAAAGTACCCAGGAGCTTTCGAATTATTTGCTGGAGGTATAGCAATGAGTGCAAATTACGGTTTGGAAGATTTTCGGCAGAATTCTAAAAATATATCTTTGTAAACTGCAACGAGTGTTTGATTTGAGGGTACGATTTTTCTTTAGGAATAATAGCTAATAATAGAGATGCAATCCGAATTGTTTTGGCATTTTCCTCAAAAACATTCTTATGTAAGGTATGACTTTTCTCATAGAACATTGATTGCCTTGTTACTTGTGTGTTTTCAGACTTTTCGGTCTCACTCCCCGACAAAAACTTAGACGCGGTAAGATGTTTTATGGGTTTTAAGGGTTACAACATTTCTTTGTGAAACTAGCAAGATATCTAATTAAGTTTTTATTCGTAAAAGTAAAATAAACTTAAAAATATCTCCTCCAGTAATATATGAACTAAATAATAAATTATTACTCCAATGTTTAAACAATTTCTGCGACAAAAATTTAGACGCTCTATTGCAAATGTAAAACAAAAATCAACAAATGAGTGATCAGTAATGCGTAGATCCTCCATTGTTCTTAATCACTTCCAATAGTCTGTTATTAATAGATTTATATAAATTTAACGCATAATTTTGAGGATATTCTGTCATTCAGTCACTATTGAAGTTTTCAGTTCCTGTATCGTGAAATATTGACGGCCTAAACGCCATAAACGCGACGTGCCAATTCACCCCACATGTTTTCAATAATGTTTAAGTCTGGTGACCGTGCCGGCCACTGTAAAGTTTTAATCTTCTTCTCTTTAAACCATTCAGTAATGGTTTTTGCTTTACGAATTGGCGCGTTATCTTGCTGAAAAACAAAATTGCACCCGGCCCATTGGTTTCCAAAACGTAGAAGATTGTCACGCAATGAGTCTTTATACGTCACAGATGCCATTTTGTTTGTGCAAAACACTATCCCACTTTTATCGCGGAATCCAATCGCTGCCCATATCATAATAGATCCACCCCCTAATTGTCTGGTCATTTTCTCTTTCGGTTCCTTTCTCAGATCATGATAATAATGCGAGTACCCATTCGGTCCGTCCAAATTAAAACGTTTCTCATCGGAAAATATAACTTTTTCCCATTGTTTCTTCCAGGATACTTGTTCTTCAGCAAATCTCAACCTCGCTTCTTTGTGTTTCGCCGAAAGTGGCGGTTTTCTCAACATTTTCTTCCGTGATATTACCGGTAACGCCTTTAAAATCGTTTGAACATTACGTGCGTTTGTACCCCCGCCTGTTCTGCAATAACTCTCGCTAACGCAGAAGAATTGGATGCACACCGCAATATCATGCATTTATCCCGCTCACTTACAGCTTTCGGTCGCCCCTGGCCTTTTGGTTTGCCGTAATTTTCCGGATCTTTTAGGAAATTTCTAACGGAATGATAGCTTCTTCGTAACCGACGAGCAATTTCCTTCTTACTAACACCATCCTGGTGCCAGGCTAGAACTTTACCCCTTTCTGTCGAGGATAATTGTTTTTTTCTACCCATATTGCAAACACTTTATAAAATATAATTTCTCGCGGTGAAATATGTACAGTTTACCAGCACAACCGCTGCATATAAAGAGAAGTATCAAATTAAAACATTTTTGCTTATATTAATGTAGTAAATGGACAGGGTCTAAATTTTTGTCGCATTTAAAATTTCTATTTTGATCTGGGAAAATCTCAATTACCCCTCATAAAGCAATAAATACCCAGAAATATCTATAAATTTAATATAATAAATTTACATAACAAGTATTAATAACCCTCATTTATATTTTATATAGTGCCTATAAACTGTGTTTCGTAAATAAAAACGATACCGCGTCTATGTTTATGTCAGGTAGTGTATGTAAGGAACATATAATTAAAATTAAAAAAAATTATTTGTACGTAAACATATGCACGAGCTTTTACGCTACTCCAACCAATGGTTAAAAAAATATCAATAAACCTATTTATTATTTTTACAATTTTTTTTAATCAAAAAAATTTTCAATAAATTCATGTTATTGATTAAATATTTTCAGTGTATCGCGTAATTAGCCATACAATAATTAGCTATTTTTTTTTTCAATATTCCTCATGTACATTTAAATAATCACTATATACATTTTCGCGCGTCTAGTTACCGTGTTATATGCACAATTCTTACGATATCCCGTCTGTCTGGACGTAGGATTAGCGGTCGAGTTGCGCCATTGATTGTTTGCTCAACGTTTCGTCTGTTGAATTCACGCAAATATCATAAAAAAAAAGATTTCTCAGCACGCAGAGGCGACTTGCGACAAAGGTAGGCACAACAACAACAGCGTAAGGTATGCCTCGATATCAGGTATCACTGCGGATTATGCAAAACTGAGTCAAGATTGCAATACAGATGTAGATAAGTTAGAAGAACTTATATAGATGGGAAGCACCAAAATATGGGTCTTTTTTTTTTAAGTATTAGGGATCCTACGATCTTGAGCCCGTTCTTGCGTTAATTTGGTCCAATTTGGATGGAACAGGGACAAAAAGTAACAGAAACAAGATGATCACGCCGAAGAACAATTAAAATTTGTAATTAATGAGCATCTACCTGTACCTATAAAATTGTATGTCACGTAGAGGCGTTAATCAGACAATTTAATCTCGGATTGTCACTTTATACTTTACGGACGTGACTGTCTACGGAGCAGGAAACCGCAAGCTATCCTTAGGACCGTATCTGGGCAATGTTGGTGCTGGTGATGATGGTACAAGATGAGAAATAAAAGACATTTTTCCGATGGGAAGCGAAGACATGACCTGCATCAATATGTTTTGCGATAAGACCTTGTTTATTGAAAGGGAAATATCTAGTAATGGATAGCAAATAGTTGCACTTTGACAAGGAAGAAAATTGCCCTATCCATTAAGATATTCTCATGTTGGAATTTATTTTTTTGGCGGATTCTAAGTTTTCATTAACCACTATAGATTTGTAAGTTTTAATGTACGTAAAGTAGAAAAAATATATCAGACGTAAGTGTAATAAAAAAACATTTATTTTAACAAAAAGAAACTTTATAGAGAATAATAGAGAAATGTTCCGCAGATGAAAAATTACATCAAGGAGTAAACGAAACATATTAAGTAAAACTGAGTTTACATTCAAGTCTATTTATATTTTTTTTCTTTTTGTTTCAGGTAATTCAATCTTTCTCCAACATGGGTATCCGTAAGTTAAAAACTATATTTAGATATGCGTACACGTTTATGAATAACAACACTAAAGTGTCGGTACACTCCGCATCACGCACCGTTTCGTTCTCTGTATTCATCAAATTTGGGTTCCTTTCTATGTAAATAGTTTCGTAATGTTCTAATTCCCGCGACGAAGTTAGGTTTTTAATCAAAATCAGGTTTTCTAATTTAATGTTTTTGTTTTGTTTCGTTTCTATGTTTTGCTACACTTGACGATTCTATCCTTCCATATCTCTAACACCTAACGTGCTCGTTGAATCTGATGCTCTTTCCCGTATTTTTCGCATGTTTTAGTTTTAGGCAAAAGTAAATACTTATAAATATTTTTTCTCGGGAGTAGGAATTGAGCAGGCGTGAATTAGAATTTCTTTCTCACATTATTCGATGTTCTGCGCTAATTAATTAAACTTGTGTGGTGCGGAGATCTCTGGACTTTAGTGTTGTAGTTTAATAAATTTGGCTTTTAATAGCGGGTTTTTTAAATCTTTCTTTCCTGAAGGAGCAATTATTTTCGTATCTCATCTATTACAGTAGATACAAAAAAACGATTTTTTGTTCTTACTTTTTTTTAGTTACGTTTACATTCTTCGAAAATACCAAATCTATTAGCCAATTTAGACCACTCAGTCACTTCGAAATGATTATTTTTTTTTTAGAGTGCCTCGTGTCGTCCAAATTACAGGATGTAAAGCATTACGTTCTAGTCAACAGTTTATTTGTTTATTGATTGATTCAACCGGGCCATTTTCTAATGGTTGTAATAGGCAGGTTGATACGTGTTTTTACGTGCTTTTAACTGTATTCGATACTATATTTAGTTTATTTATATAACATGCTTGTTGTTATAAGCATTATTGTTTCCTTTCATTAATTGGTTATCCGTTCATGTAGAAGTGGAACATTTAAAAATTACTGCCACCAGCTCTCTGATGGGGATCATATGAGTAGTGGTAGTTCTGGGGAGTTAATTTTTTTAATAGAATTTGATTTATTGTTACTTATCTGGGACGTTGTTTGTGGAAGGACAAATTTTTTCTGGAGTTCTCCATGGTCCCGTTCTGTGTTCGTAAGTCTGCGTTATTATTCTTTAATTGTTTCAACGAACACATACAGTATCGTAAATGATATTTTTACATCGAGCTTTAGAAGAATATTTCACACTAGACTCGCTATTTTAGACGGAATTTTTAAACTTATTTATCCGAATCCTTCGAGTATAGATTTCTAGGAAACAAAGATTATTCCTAGCTTCAAGGTTACGCGCGATTTTGCGCCAATATCTAACATCTTTCCTTCGGCAAACTCGTGTTAATTTTGGTTCAATAACACACGCAATCCGTCGATATTAGCAAGGCGTCTCATCGGGTCAATGTTATCCTCTCTCCAACACACTTATACACATATACTTATTGTTCGTCTGGGAGATGGCTTGCGAACGAAGGAGAAGAAAAACGACGAAGAGGATAGAGGAGAATAAGCCGAATTTTGGTGATTCACACATAGGTGCTAAAATCTCGTCTAAAAACGTGATGCTAGTCCCCAGCCGGAGACCTTGAAATACATATGTACGTTTGACATCGAGTTTTATTCTTTTTGCGCTAAATACGGAGACACATAAGATAACACTCTCGGTTTCTTCGCGATGTCCTGTTTAAGAAGGAGCTCGCAGAAACCATTATTTCTTGTCTTGTTTGCGCTTGCATTGGGCATGGTGTGGGTAGTATTGGGTCATACGAGTTATGGTTCTTGGAATTTTCTTGGCAGCAATTTATCAAGGGACGTACACGATGTTCAGTGCTTAATATGTTTTTATTTAATTTTTGGGAGGTGGAAATGTTGAAATTTTTCAGTCAGTGAATATTTCTTTCAAATCTAACATTGACAACCATCTTGAGACGTTGTAAACAGATGAATTCGTGCACGACACAACTAGCCTGATGGATATCTAATTGAAATTACCTGATTTATAAAATTTATGCAGATTATATGATCTGGAGTGCCAAAGTGCGATTCTCTTCTTAATTTATCATCGATCGGACTGGAATAAGAACGAAAAACCCTCTTAATTAAGGAATTGATTGAAATTGAATGGAATTATCTTTAATTAAGTCAAGAATCTTGATGTTGTCGGGTGTGAAGAAAATAAGATTATTCTTATTAATTTTGATGCAAATAGAAATTATTTGCCAGCATCTACCAAAAACTACTTCTTGCATTTAAATTATTGCGGTTACTGTATTCATACCCATTAATACGTAGTAAGGAAGCCCTTTAAAACGTCATAGATTTATAAATGGAATAACCTTGTTTATATATTAGGTTATACAAAATAGAAAAGAAGCAAAATCAAAACAAACCAAAAGCAACCGATCAATTCAAGCGGGTTTATCCGGTTGATAAACCAAGCGCATAAACGTAGTAAATGCTGGTAGATCGCTCGAAATCGTTTTATGCGGTGGTGAAAGATAAAACTTTAAATTTTACTTCAATATCGGCCCACAACACGTGACTAGCGCTGTATAACGTATATTAGTACACGTCGCATAACCAGTCCTCGGGGAGATCGCGGATCCGATCCGAAAATAAAAGACAAACACTAATACACTTGTCATGTCGTTCGGACTCCTTTATTTGCAATAATTTGATTAATGATGCGGGGACATGGGCCGCCCAATCCCTACGCCGCGATAAAAGAGGATGCCACAGGTCCCGAAAAAAACAAAACACCATGTCCGAAACGAGGAGATTTTAACAAAGACGAATGCACCGTCCAAGAAGTTATTATTGTTTTCGCCTTGTAATTTTTTGTCGTTTTTCATTCCATAATTTTTTTTTTTTTTTTGATTTTAAGATCGTACTTACTTCGAGGCGGGAGGTTTTTTATATATATTTTTTTTAAACAAATAAATATTAGTTGCACTATCAAATTATTACTTTGAATGAAACAAATTAGCAATTATGCTTAAGCCTCAAACCTAAGAAGTTAATTACCGTGTAAACTGGGGCTAACTAACGGCATAAATAAGAACTCTGTTATACTTTCCCCATATTTTAAAGATTTGCTTAAGTAGAAAATCACACCGTCTTGTTAATGTGGCCTGACTCGGTTTAACTGTCTTATAATCGGCGCAAACATTCAATTCATTAGTAAAGCTTCATTGTCACAAGATTGTGACAAAAAAAAAAACATTTATTTTGGGTTAATTAAAGAACATAAAAAAAGAAATATGCCAAATAATGATCCACAAACATGGGGGCTTTACCCCATATTTTTATTTTATTCAATTTTAACGCCGGTTTACGATATGTGAAAAATTTTATTTGCTTCAGTGTACTACTTTCGCGCTTTAGGTACTAAATCATCCTCAACTATTTCTAACGACCAAAACAACTCGAACTCACAGCCTGGAGGCAACAAATTTCTTCACCCGGAGACTTACGAACGCAGTTTCTAGCCAACAAACAAACGCCTAGATTGCGGGAAGATCGTGCATGCGCCAGCGTTCCCTCCATTTAAACATCGCAGGCCTGTGCTATAGCTAGTTAGACGGAATGCCGCGCCGCGTTGCGTCGTGGCGAAGAACAAGAAGGAACCCTATTGCCGTATCCGGTCAATTAACATGCACACACGCGATTTTTACAGACTTATTGACGTTATCTGTGTGCTTAACGAGCATTGGAGCAGCCCAAGACCGATGAGCATGCAGACTAGAATAAGGGACTTTAGTCTGGCGTATTCGGAGGCAAATCTCGATCTCTCGAGGAGAGCAATACGAGGATTGTCCAATAGAACGAAAAGAAGAAGAATGTTTGTCGTAATCGTTGTGATTACGTTGAGAAATTATATTTACGATAAAACTTTAATGCAAATATTCCGACCTATATCCTGTATAGAGTCACCACTTTCGCTTAAGCTTACAATACGAGGGTTGTCCGAAAATCTTAGGCCTCTAAATGAAGATGGTAATTTCAGTCATCTCCGGGGTTTGTCGTGCATTGAAATTCCTCACATGGCGCGTGCCACAAAAAGTTTGTCCTAGTTGCAGGGATAATACCACGGACCACATATCCAACCGAGGACGCAGCTAGAGGTGTAGGGTCTTCGACTTCAGTTATTGTTAGATTATACAAAAATTTGAAAGGTTTTTCAAAGGGTACTGTGATATCTAGCGCAGGTTGGTGCTTATCTTCATCAACAATAGAGATAGAGTCGCATAAAACTTGGATTTCGCAAGAAAGATTGGATAATATTAAATCCAAAAGCCTATTAGTTGAATACAGAATTAAATTAAGGCAAATTTAAGGTTACAACAAAGGATAACAGTAGATTTAATTTTGACTCCAATGTGAAATTCGGTAAATCATCCAACGATTACATTGTTGGATGCTCCAGTTGTTGTTTAATTGTCGTTTACGCCAGCCTATGTTAGTGTTTCTGTAGAAATGGGAAAAAATCCAATATCGAGCCGTCATTAAATTCTTGCATTCAAAAAGAAACACACCAACGCAAATCAAAGCCGTGATGGGCGCTGTTTATAAGGATTCTGGACTATCATTTGCCAGAGAAGTTTTGGGTCGCTGAATTTGAGTGTGGTCATACTAGCTTGGCTGATGATAAACCTTTGGGATTGGCAAAAACTGCAACCACTATCGATAACATTATTTAAATAAAAAAATTAAAATAGTTACCATTGCAAAAATTCATTAATTGGAATTCATCAGATCTGGCCTCCGGCAACTGTTTTCTGTTTCATGGGTTCGGAAGGGAAAGATTTTAATCGAATAAGGAAACCATCACAACTAGTATTTAGGCAAGTAAAAGACATGAAATCATCGCTGGGGAAATCATGTTGAGGAATAAAACTGAATTTGAACAAAAAAATCGTTGTTCCTGTGTTAGGCTGGAAATCCTCTTACAGAAAAATTAACATGGGTCCTGATGATGTTTTTGAAAGGTGTGGGCTTAATAGGACCTCGGTCCTAATCAACTAAAGAGCTCAAGATCAACCCCAATTAACGATTTTTTTTGGAATTTGCTAAAATGAGCAAATGTGTTCTGAAATGGGTGTTAGATAGATGGATGTTTAGATCAAATTTGTGCTTCTCTTTCCTGAAAATCTGAAGTCCGTTTTAAACTTGGCTTTCTTCGCAGAATCCCAGCTTTCAGCAAATCATACTTTGCCATCCGCTTCCCAGCTGCATATATTATTAATGATACGATTTGCGTTGCATATCATGCTGATAATAAATAACCTATTTCCTGTTCTTTGAAAAGAACTGACCTTACCTAAGGCAATCTCCAATCTCACGCATGCACATAGGTATCTACGTTATCCGCTATACGTTTTACATATCTACACACACAAACACATACATATAGATTATATGCTACTAAAACACGTCAAAACTCAATGCATTTTAATTGCCAAGAACTGGACCATCTACGCAAGCAAACGGTTGACCATTTTACCATAACAAAAACAAGATTTACCACTACACACATGCGAAGTTTCTCGCCGTCTCTCTCCGTTTTCGTTTCCGTCTTTCTCCGGTCCAGGAAAACTTGTTATTGGCGCAACAGTGCTACCAACCGTCGCATTGGAGCATGGCGGCATTTTATTTTTAAATACGCCTGAATTTCATTTTGCTTCTTTATTATTTTCTCGTCCCGAAATTTCAGTCGATGATTTTCTTTTTTATCCTGTTTCTGTTTTATTGCGCGAACGCACCGAGTCGCTTAAATACCTCTGTTGCGCGATGTTTTTAGGTTGGTGGGAGTCGCGACCAGATGCATAATGTAAGTTTACGTACAGTTCGGGTCATACGTACAGGCAATGTTTACGTATGCGTGCAGTAGGTTTAACTGTACAATCGGCTGGTGTGGAATTGGTGTCGGTCATGGAAAATAAAAGTTGTTTCGCTGTTCTTTGTTTTATTTCTTCGTATCTTTGTTTTGTTTATATTATATGGCGTGTAATTAACAGGTTCTATTAAAAGAAAGTTTAAGTTTTAAATTGCTATAAAGATATAATTTTTTAACGAATTTAAGAATAAACTAGAGAAACCGTCAATAAAAATTGATGTTATTCATGTTATTTGTCAAATATCAAAGTATTTTTTTCTACCTGATGGGATGTACTTCCACCCACAAAAATCAAAGAAAATAAATTTATATTTTATTTATTATTTAACAGAAAAAACATAAAAGAGGGGGTTCGGGGTAACGCTTAATTTAGTAGCTATAGATCTCGTCTGTTTTATTCCACCTCGAGGGTTCCCCAGGGGTCAAACCTCGGTTTATTTTAACAAATATTATTGTTGCTATTATTCTTCGAAAAGTATAAGAAACGAGGAATACTTCATAACTTCCTTTACCTGGAACCATTTCATTTCAAACCAACAAAATCTAGAATTTGTTGTTCATGTAGCGTGTTCTTAGATTTCAACAAGCAACTCTCCCTTTATCGAGATTTACTGTTCACGATTCTTGCTTTTACTGTAAATATGATAACCGGCGAAGTGTTACTTTGAAACTATTCGAACGAACGTCGTATATCTACCACATCGTCTCGTATCAAGGAAAATAATTTTTATTATCATTGTTTATTCTGTTCGTATTTATTGTTGTTATTATATCTAATCGTTGCGGTCCAGTACAACATCCAGCTCGCACTAACTTCTAATTTAACGAAATTACTATCACTTAACGGTGGGCAGTCATTGCCCTCGCCTGTTATCTACGAAAATAAATATATATCAATATATTTAATGCGAGAATCGCTTCTGACCTACGACCTCATTTGTAATATAAGTATCCAATTTCTTTCAATGTAATATTCTTCCTCTTAAGACGGTTAAAGATGTTATCGGTGAGGTTTCTTATGTTGCTTTAACGCTGAAAGGTTCGAACGGTTGGGGGAACTTTTGAGAAAATTTGCTTGATCAAATGAACCGATTAAGATGATGAGTTTAAATATATGTAACTAAAAGAGCCACTATTGTGCAGATTAAATTTGAACTTTAATAATAATAATAAATAATTAGTTTTTATTTAAATCAATATCCAAAACTTTCAAAGCTATCAGTTGAACATTGTTCTTTTTCCGAGTACCATGGAATTGATGGGTAGAAACTCTTATGCGAACTGTACTAACTTGGCCTAAACGTTGCACGATGATTATGCATTTTCGACGCAGCAATTGTAAAATCCGCGACTGCGACTGCAACGAACGCTCATCAAATTCGGCTCCATCGAACCGATATATTCATCTCTCTCCAACCAACAGACGCATGCAACCTCATGTCCTGTCGCAACAAAACATTTCATTTCGACAACGTGCAACAATGGTACAACAAGCTACGAAAGAAGTTTAAAAAATGACGAAAACAAAATATAACCATAGAATGAGTTTCGGTTTAAATCTAGCACCCCTTCCACTCCTCCGCCTCTAAGATGCATCCGACAACTTTGTGAAGGTGATGGATCCCTTTTGGGAGTCGATTTGACGAAGTTCTTCGCCTGAAAGAGCTCACGAAATTACACCCGGGACGTATAGCCCAACAAAAGAGACGCTAATGAATTATGTTTTTTGCTGGCGAGGTCTCCTTGGCCGTTTTTTTTCTTCGTTCCTCTACGGTTTGCCACTGTTGCACAGATGTTAAGCACCGTCTCTCGTATAGCAGTGGATAATTTAAAAGTTTACAATGTAGCAGAGTCGAAAGTATTGTTCGCCGCGCCTATTATTAGCGTGGAAGAGCAAATTATGCACGGGGTGGCCCGGATATACGCGTTTTATGTTCCTTCTTTTATGGTGGCATACCTGTAGTTAAGTGTCTTGCTGTTACGAAGTAAACGTTGGATGTTTTTTGTAATAATTGCAAAATGTTAGTTGAGTTTGCGATCAAATAGATCTGGTCTAAAGTGTTGTATCCTCCAAACAATCACTAACATTTTTTTTATGGATAATGGTGTATTTTTTTACCTCATTTAATGATGTACTGGCATTCGTGCTACTAGCTTAACATCAACTAATGTTAGAGAGGACTGCAGGCATTGTTTCAGACATTGTTCCTGAAAAAAAGAAACATCAAGGCTTGTGTTTTAATCCCATGAGAGAGAAATCAAGTTTTTCAGGTCCAAGTAATGAAAGTGAAGACCAATTTCATTACACAGGTTACTTTTCATTATCTTTGAGATGTTCAGCTTTTTTTGACTTGTTTATTCTGATTTCTACTCTAATATATTGGCTTCCAATGACATTACTAGTTTTGCACATAGCCTCGTAGAGGGTGCTTACCAATGAACTTAACGGTAAGTGAGAGAAAGAAAAATAAGGAAATAATTGTTTATTTTCGGAGAGGATTATCTCGACAACAACAGTTTTAATTTTCTTCTACGTTTCGTTGATTCTGAACCGTTCAGAATGGTTCACCAATGCAAATTTGCAAATCATGGTATAGCTGTATATGATATTAAAAGATGTAACGCTTATAAACGTGATTGGTTTGAACCACTTGTTTCTACAGTGAAAAAAAAAAGATAAAACCAATACCTTGTTGAGTTGATTTTATTGTAATGAAGCACCACAACAGTCGACAATTTCTCGCTGATACTGGGGCTTCCAACGTGGACGCAGCAGTCTCATCGGCGATCCCAGGTCGGGATCGCCAAATATAGCAGGTCTTTCTGAAAACCATCGCTGCTGTGTGCTAATGGATCAAGGAAGATCGCGTTACCTAAAGCTTTTGGTCTCATAGATTTTCCTAGTTTGTGGATTTTTTTGGCTTTGGAATTTGTCAGTTTTAACTTAAAATTCGCGTTGATAAGTTTTGGGTAGTAGAAATCAGCTTCTTCTGAAGAAGCTGACAGCATGGTCAGCGAAACGTCAAGTAAAATATTAAATACGCGACATCACCCGAAAGACATTTCTACTATGGATTACGGTCGTGAAAGCCTACACTCAAGTTTTGGGTAATTTCTCAGAACCTCTTCCGTTTCTCTAATCTAAAAAGGTCTTTTTCTTAATTCTTCTACTTCAGTTCGACATATCGACTTCATATCGACAAAGTACGATGCAAACGACATCTGGAATGGACGCTCGTAGATTATGAGCGTCCATTCCAGAGCGATACACCGCTTTATATATACCCGATTCAACGCGTTATACAACCGCGACAATTCATTCTTACTATGGCCCTATAAGCGCGGGACTATTTGCGTCCCATACAATGACCAACATGTAAGCGATTTCAATGCAGCAATAAATCTGTATTAAACGTCGCTGCCGCTAGCGACCAGTGCGTGCGGCCAGCAGCAAAAACGGCTATAACCTCTCTTCTCCGTTACTACATATGTACACATACGTATACCGGGCGGGAGGGGAGCGAAAAGGGGGACACAAACGACGGACCCTCTTCTCTCTAACTATTATTATGGACTGTGAAATTTATCTGACATTTGCGAAGGTCACCTTGATGCACGGTTTCGAGCGGCGGTAGCTAAGTGCTAGACGGACACTCGCATAACAGTTTTGTAGGTATAGAAGATTGCGTGATTTTTGATTTAGAAAGAGGTTTACGAGCCTGGTGCGTTACGCACTTTATAAGGTCAGGATGTGATCGAATAATAAAAAAAAATTGTTACTTTTGTCAATAATCCAATCACAATCCCACAACCATGCCTTTTGAAAATAAAATCAAAAGTCGTCACACGTTTAGAATTGACATGAAGAATTCTATAGCTTACGTTAGTTAATACATTTTGGAAACGAGGACCTTATTTTTATTAATTAATTAATAATTTATTGATTTTGGAAGGATCACAACGAAAGAACTATGTAAAAATATCTCATTGAAGAAAAGAATCTTTAATTGAAGATGAAGATAATCATAAATTCGAAATTTATTAGAAATATGCTAAAGAGATGTTCGTGGAAGACATCTAAACAAAAGATAAAAGGGGCAAAATTTCAAACATTGTAAACCCTCCTTCGAAGACTTCAGTTCGTAAAATCCTTGACGGTCAAAGAAACCAGTTGATTCAAATCAATGCGACGACGCTGGAATTTCAAAGAATCGACTAGAATCTGCGAAGATTTTTTATGAAACGTCCACGCCACTACCTACTACTACAGGACTTTACACTTGTCGCTATCTCGATGGGGATCACAAATTTCCTGCGTAACATGTTATTGACTGGTCTCGAGTACCTAGAAGAACAGGATTACCATCGCGAGAAATAGCGCATAACCTATTTAGAGGCTATACGTATTCATATACGTAATTCCCAGGCAATTTTTTAGCCTGAAATATATTCATAACGCATATTAAAGCATTTCTTTGTAAGGAAAGAGGAACGTAGAATTGTTTCTGAGTATCGTATAAGTGTCTGCAATGCAAATTGGTGAATAACATAAAAATAGATCGGTTAGATTTCGCCCATAATGTTGCTCAAGCAAGAGATTTAATGAAATCGTTAAGTGGATCAAAACTGGATCTCAAAAAGATGACAAGTGGATTCTTTGAATCCCAGCGACGACAAACAACTAGACTCTAATCCAATTTGCCGCTCTTTAGTTCGATAATCAAAATCTAATTCTCCTGCTTTTCAATTTAATAACGATTTACGGCAACAAAAAATCGCACAATCATCTCGGGGGACAGCCGACGAAGTGTGTTGACAACTCTAAGATGCGAAGTTCGCAGTTTCTAAACACACCCAATTATAGGAAATTACGGACCGAGCGTTAGACGCGCTAATTACAGTCAGAATCGTTTAGGCTATGGGAGAATCTAGAAAGCGATAACGATGATAAAACGATCCGGAATTGAATTGCTTACATGTATTTGTCTCTTTTTTCCTCCTTAGATCGCTCCCGTCTGCTTCTGGACGAGTTTAATTCTGTTAATCTTTCGCGTCACTTTTGAGTTGAGAGGAAAAAAAAACAGCGTTAATAAAAAGGTTTAGCGTTTAATTCGGCTAGGAATCGGGTACGATGCTTTTCCATACTCGACGTAACAGAAAATTACACCAATTATCGGATAAAAATAATAAAATGACGTGCGGAGTTCGAAAGGATGGTGTTCAAGAAGATATTTATACAATTCGCTTAAGAAAACATTGAACATCTATGGTACTTAATCAATAATTATTAAAATATCGATTTAATTTATTTTTTCTACTGATTTCTTCTGCATTAAAAATTTTATTCTATCGCTGTTTCCTCGTACTTCTTTTTCTTACGATACTCGTAGCCTAAGATAAGAAAAACTTAGTTTAATCCACCGCTCTCTTTGGATCTGAAGCTTCTTCATAATAAAACCAAAATATTTTTACGAACTTTATGGAAGGCACTGTATATACCTGAAATACCCCAAAAAGACGGTAAAAAATGATTTAATTTATGAAGAAGGGAACCGGTTATTTTCCCGACACACTATACGATCAATACAGACAACCTACGCAAAACCATCATCGCTCTGGCTGACCGCTTGATTTGGTTTCGCGATAGCTCGTCTTCGCTAAGAGGATACCGGTCTCGTCGGGAGACCCGGAGAGGCTGTAACCGGTGCGTTTCGCACAAATTAACGCCTTAATTGAAGTATTATGCGTGAACCATACGACAGCCTTAATAACGGTTTCGTTAAAGTCGAAGGCGTCTTTTTGCTGCCCGCATCGCGTCCTCCGCTGATTTGTTCGCTGCGATGGAATATGTGATGAATACGTACGTACGAGGGTACTCTAAAAAGTGTTCTGGCATATCAAAAAAAGCGGTCAAATTCAATTTTATTTCTCAACATCAAAAATTAAAAAAAAATGCAAATATTTCAAATACATGGCAATGTCTTTGTTATATCAAAGAAAGCTTAAAATTGAATTATATAATATACCGGGCGTTTCACTAGTAGGGAATTCTTTTATAACTCCTAAACAGTGACAGATAGGAAAACAGTTTGTACAAATTTTCGGGGTTTGTACAGAGTCTTTCGTAACCTCGGTACAGTCTTCCATTTTTTTTTTTTTTTTTTTTTACAATATGTTACATTGTTTGAGAAAGGAGAAAACTTAGAGTAATAACAAAGTTGATAGTTGCTTCTTGTATAACTGCAGGTATTATTTTATTTCAATAGTGTCGGCTTTAGCGTACTGCAAAATTTTCAGGAGTTTTCGATGTTCCTCCAATTTCCCACAACAAAATAGTTCTTAAAACGACTCCCATTGAAGAAGTCATTTATATATTTACCTAACAATTATTTAAAGAAAGCTATTCCTCGACGCCGCTTTAAACAAAACAAAATCCACTCGTACGCTTGCATAAAGCAAACGACGAGATGTTGGCGAAAAGGTATGCGCATGTAATTAAGCATGATGTGCGCTTGCTGTATGCTGTATGCAGCTTTAGCTAGCCACTTACTACTTCGCTTCTATTTTTACGGGGTCGTTCAACCTGCCCGTGTTGGCTTCTCCGTAGTATTATGTGTGTTTTTTCCTTTATTATTTTTCTCCCGTCCGATTCTATTTCTGTACGGCACATTCGTGAGAGAAACAATCGCCCCACAGCTGACATCATGACGTTGGGCTCTTAAAAATCTCCTCGAGACGAATGGGAACAAATCGAACGAGAAATGAGGTTTAAAACATATATATATCGGAGGTAATACGATCTCTCAGTAGGCCGTGGAGATTTAACAATCGACGGTCGTGGTTACTGTTTATCAAATCCATGCGAACGAGTGCGTTACGCCATCCCATCCTTGTTTTCTTTTTTGTGTTTTTTTTTCTAAACAAACGAAACAATTGTTTCCATTCAACTTGCGTTTATGAATATGGTAATGTTGCAGTATCGGGAGCTCGCCGGGAAAAAAAAAAAAACGTCCATCTATTGTTTGTGGAAATGTCAGGAAATTAGAACGAGATAACCTAGAAACATAAATTAATTATCGGAACGTGTTAATTCTTTTGTTATAGAGAGGGAGGGGATGAGGGATATTGTAGTAATAATATAAAATGACGATTATGGTTATTATAAAATTAAGATTTAAGATTCGCCATCGCAAAAGTTCGTGAATTGAGGTTCGAATTGATACCTCGTTCACCAGATCTGGCCCCCAGCGACTTTTGCTATTTTCTAGGTCAGAAGATTGGAAAGAACAGAGGTTTTCATCGATCGCATTAGCAAATGCCTATTTTGCAAGCTACGACGAGAAATAAACCAAATAATCCTACTGAACTCTGTGTTAGGCTAGAAAATTTTCAAACTACCCTCGTAAATCGTTTAAAGCACCTCTCAGCCTACTAAATTAAAATCAAATCAGACATACGTACACGGATTACCTTCACAAGATCGTTCCTAATTGAAGCCAGAAACCCGTCTAATTACTAACAGATAAAATTCCTTTCGCCGACAAAACTTAAGCAAATAGAAACCTGTAAAACCAAAAAGAAACGGACGACAGGAAACATAAATGTAAAAGGGTAATAGTGCGTTATAATTTATTTATCCTAGCTTCTCCTCTTGTCGCATAAACGCGTCTATACTCGCGCACATTTAATAGCGCCATCTCACGGGTCGCGCACCAACAACCGGGCCTATAAACACTGAAAGCATGTTTCGTAATGGTCTTTGGAAGAACTACGCCGAGCCAACGAAGCTGATAGGATGTAATGGCAGGAATAGTTCTGTGCCAAAAGGTATCTCAAAATAATAATAATAATAAGAGGAGAAGAATCATGGCTATTGCTTCGAGATTGTAGATGGAATGAATGCGCAAGGAATAAACTTGAAGAAACGATGAGGGTACCTAATCTTTCCAACAGCTTGAGAGGTTTACATGTGGCGTATTGTACCTCGCGTATAATTAGAATATTGTGAGAGACATACCTGGAAAGGCGAGATAAAGTTGAAATGTGCAAATGAGAACGTTGGTTAGGATCTTGTTTAAGTGGTTGAAATTCTACATGTGGGAATTGTGTTCGGGTCTGTTGGTAATTGGAGGTAAGATGAAGAAACTCTATTTTTGTCTTGTATAGTAGATCTAGAGCCTAGATCTAAATATGCATTTCGAAAGATAAACCGAATACGAAAAGACAGGCTCAGGATTTGTAAAATCGCATGCGAGAACTGAGATAAAGCCTACATTAGATAAACGTGGTAATGGGTAATAGACATTAGACTCAAAGAATACCAATGTTCGAAAGAACAAGTTAAGAGAATACATAACAATAATTAACAATGATGTCCCTAGTAGTACAGATGGTCGGCGCAACGTTGGCTCCTGATCGCGGATTGTTTGACTCGACGTTGGTAGCGATGTCAGCATTACGTGAAAGTATGAACAATTTTACATAGTTGAGTGTAGACTTTCACGACCGTAATCCATAGTAGAAATGTCTTTCGGGTGATGTCGTGTAGTTAATATTTTACTTGACGTTTCGCTGACCATCCTGTCAGCTTCTTCAGAAGATTTCTAAAGCTGACAGGATAGTCAGCGAAACGTCAAATAAAATATTAACTACACGACATCACCCGAAAGACATTTCTACTAACAATTTCACATCTTTGGCTGAACACTGGATAGCAACGTTCTCGCATATTTACCTGACCTTTGGCCGAACTATCTACTTTTATCGTGCATCGATCTTTAACGAACATTAAGTAAAAATTATCTGTCGACCTTGACGTCGCACAACGCTTGGCAAAAAATATCCAACCGATGCTGCACCGACTGAATTGAATTTACTGCCAAGCATAGGCTGATTACCATTTTCTGATTGCTGACTAACGCTTAACTGATTTTGCCGACGTAGAGCCAATCGATACCCAATATACCATTGCACAGATCGTACGAGTATTGCGCTGATTGCACGACGTTTCTCCAACAGAAGGCCAAACGTCAGCCAACCAACTGCTACTAGAGCTTCAGTAATCTAGTGAGGATTTTCTCTAATCTAGAACTTGCAATTTTGTCGATTTCCTGTTCCATTTAGGCAACATCCGAAAAGAGAATTTTGCGGATAAATTCCGCATTATATCGTAATACTGCATTGAGCGGTCAGGGTCATCTTAATTAAGTTCTTACACGTAGTACTGATCGCTGAAGAACTTCATTGTCTGCTGCAATTGATCGAAGTACGAAGTACGAAGTCAAAATTGACACACTTAATAAAGACACGTAATTATTTTAACAGAACAGTAGAAGTTAGTAAAAATTTCTCTTTTCAAGTAATTTTCTTCGTATCTACATAACACGTTTATTTTGCGAATTTACCAAAGCAAACATTTCGCATTATCTCATTAAAATAATACACGCAGATAAAAAAGTAACACGTATATGCATAAGTAGACAAGAGACTAAAAACAAATAAAAAGAACCTATCCTGTTTAAACATAAATATTATGTATAGTACCGTACCGTATCTAAATACATTATTTGATGTCTGTTGACAGATATGTGTACAAACATTATATGTAGCTCTTTGTTGACGTTTTCCATTTGTATAGGACGTGCAATTTTGCGAGTTACTGCATAGCCGACATAATCTACGTGAAAAACCCAGCTGTTTCTTCCTCTTCGAATTCCTAATAAAATTAAGTTTTCGCCGGCCTTGTATATGCAAATTTAAAACAAATAGTATGCTAAGGATTTTCTACTATTAGCGAATTGGGAACTCTCTATTACCGATTATGTGCTTGCCGAAAAATGCGTGCCATATATGTCTACAGAATCGGAAGTACAGTTAGCTTTGTAACTGTTTCGCATTTTATCGATGGCAGTGCTTCAATTTCACGGTTCCAATTATCAATGTACTATCATTTATATTTGCAAATATACGTACAGCAATGCTATGCTATATGTGTAGCATGGAATACGAAGACTATAAGCATTATTTAAATTTATTATTTATTTAGGATTTTCTTGCTGGCAATGCGTGGGCTTTGGTTATGGATATGAATGAAATATTTATGTAAAATTTATGCGTGGGTAACTTTGGTATTAGCATAATATTTATTTCTTGATGATTACGATTTCGGTATGTCGTAATCTTAAATATAGTGACCACCAAAGGGTGGACGCGAATTGGAGAAAAAATTATACTTATTTGGAAAAACAAGTCTCGATGACAAGAGGTGCTTGGAAAAGATAAAAATCATCACGTGATTTCGATTTTCGATAAAATTTGAAATTCTTTTCTTAGTACGATGACTCCCCAACGGCGTGTGTAAGCTTCTTAAAGCTTATCGTTACTTTAGGAGCTTTTCATGTCCATATTTAAAAATACTTATTCGCAACAGGGATATCGAACCGTTTTCGTTTCTAATTCAACAATTAAAGAGTCTCATTGTTGAGTCCGTCGGTTCGTTTTTAGGTTAGACGATGGTGCGAGAGGCTATTGAGATTTCTGTTCGCACGCGTGGGTTTGCTGTAAACGAAATGCCACATGTAGTAAAAGAAGACAATCGTCGGATTCGAGCTCCATGGTGAAGCGTATCATGTTGGGAATTCGGAAACGTTATCCGGAATAAACAGTCCTCCTCAGTCAGTGTGCAGTAGCAGTCCTGAAGTTGTTCCATAAGGGCGTGGAAAAGAGCTACGACAATGATGAGGTTCCAACCCGGAAACCAGGAGTATAATGTTATTGATAAATACATCTTTTTTTAAAGTAATTAATGGTACTAAGCTGAGATGATTACACCCTCATTAATGTTGGTTTTCGTATTTCTAATTACTAACTTATCTAAGAATGAGGATTAACTTTAATTAATTAATTTAACAAGTGCTACAAGAAGCTCTGGGATAATACTTTTCTTAGTGTCAAAAGCACCAAAATCGAAAAAGAATCCTCTTCCTGCATTTCTCTTATCCGAATCTAAACCGATCCATGCGTTCGTACGGCGTCAAAATCCTGACCTCCGTCAAAATACAGCGCAACGACAACCGTCCAGACCTTAGACGCGACCGTTTTAGCGATGCGACAATCGTACGCGCTTGTCTACGTTGTTTTCCTTTCCCGCAAGAACATCTACACCTTCGACGGCGTAGCGCGCCGGCCGTTTCCTAGTATTTGAAATATGCGAGAAGCGGTCGTCATCCGAAACAACCCGTACCGTACAGCAGTAAGTAAGGCCTATGGCGAGGCGATTTACCCCGCTGGTCTCCGCGTCGACAAGCCGAAGTGCATCACGTACGATCAACGCGACCTATCTCAACACGCAACGGCGATTCCGGATGCACGGCACATACGCGGTGCAAGCAACGTTCACGGACGTTCGCGGTTGGCGAGCGCGTGTTTGTGTGCGTGGCGCGCTGCGGCGGGGCGCGCGATTAGATGAAACGTCCCGAGAAAGGGTTAACAAACCGCCATTGTCATCGGATAACCCGAGATCACCTTCGATATGTATGTGCCTCGGTTTGCGTATGGTACGCGGATTGGTCGGACGAACTCGTGCTTTGGAGCGTAAGTGGAAGAAGGCATAAAATAAATATTATAAGGAGCTGTGGGCGCGTCCGTACGTTGGTCGCTAACCTGCAAATATTACAACCGTGCCATGCAGTTGCTTAGGTAAGACTCTTTACTGGTGGTACTCGTCGTAAAAAATAGCGCTGGGACTTTCCGCACTATACACTGACAGAAAATATAAAAATATACACAGATTGTATTTAAATATCAGGATTTTTTACGATTTCGATTTAAAAGGGTAATCTTCAAGGTCTTCCTAGCATTGAAATACAGTCTGTATTTTCGTTCATCTTTACGTAACAATGTTAAACAATGATTCCAGAAAAAATTGTAAGATTCCTGAAGAAACGGAAAAAAAATGGATGTAAAGTGTGCTACATCGTGATAACGAGGGCTGTTGGATAGTAGGACAAATAACACAAATGACTTCCTACCACACAAGATCAATGAATTAATCAGCTGCATAGATCCTCATTATCAACCGCACGGCCGAATAGAAAAAAAACGTTTTTCTATGTGTTTTTATTTATAAAACTACATAAAATCTTAGTGTAAGATGTAAGGGAAAAATATTATTGCAATTCACCTTTCCTCTAAGAAGTAAGCTTCAAGATACATTTAATAAACGAAATTTTACCATCAGAAGCAAGAAATTGTGGCCATATAATTTGAAATAAATCAGCTTTAAAAACATTTTATAACTGTTCTTGTTCTTCCGCTAACTTTTACATTAAAAACTCTTTGTTTATTCCTCCGACCTTACATAAACACTTTTCAATGTGAAAACCAAAATATTTCGACAATCCCCGACTGATACACACATCAAAACTATCAATCTATCTGACGGCTCGAAAAGATGCAGGTTAGGTTTATCTTCCGCTCCATTTTAAGCACGTCAACAATAGGGCGTCTAAATGACGGCCCCCACAGCCAGTTTTGACAGAACTTCCCGCATCTTTACCGCACGAACCGCCAAACTCGACGTCAATCACGCCGGCTTCGCCCAAAGCCAACAGACGAGAAAAAAAGAGAGGAACCGATAGAAAGGAAAGCGAAACGAAACCTAGAAAAACAAACACTTACCGTGTTCCATATTCGAAACGTACGTTCGCGAAACTAAATAGGAAAGGAAGTTTTTGGAAGCGGAGCTATTAATCGTATGTTTAAAAACGTTTCGAGTAGTTTACGTTATGCAAGCTCGAGATGTAAATAGTGGAACGAGGGTAATGATTTTATTGTTTATCGAGGAAATGGAGTGTATTGTATACGTGCGGGTATCGATTGGGTGAGCATGGAAAGAGGAATTTTATTTATAAGTACTGCGCAGATATCTTTATTAATGTTTTGGGTCAAATTTCTTTTTTCGTGTTTTTCTAAGGATATTACGTAATTTTTTGCCATGTATACTGGCGATACAAAATACTGTTATGTCGTGCAGAGATAAATTCAGTTCCTTAAGTCAGGGGTTCCCTAAGTGTACAGCGCGGCGTTCCAGGGCGCCATAGAGAATAAACAGGGGCGCTGCAAAGCACTTTAAGATCGCATACAGAGTGGCAAAAACCAATAAGCCGCGCACCTTCGTAGAAGAGCTTATTCTATCGACTGCTCTTGACATGGTTAATATTATGCTAATACCGGTGTGGAGCTCCTATTCTGCAAAAGTAGCATTGGAAATGCTAAGGCTTAAGACTTGTTTGAGACGCTTGACCAGTTTATAACCGAAAATGATTTGGATTGGGAAAAGTGCACTGGTATGTGTACTGATGCAACTCAGACAATCTCTAGTCGCCGTGGAGGTTTGCAGGCACTTACCCGCAGCAAAGCACCGCACGCTATGTGGACTTACTGCATCACCCATAGAGAAGCACTTGCCTGGTATTAGAACATTAACCTATTGAAAGCCGGATTTCTTCAAAAGCTCTGGATGGACATCAGAGCTAAACACCTATTTCGTGCGTTCGAGCTACGTCGAGAAATTCACACTTTTCTACAAGAGCTTTTCTATAAGAACGGAATGCCTTGAATGTGTCTCTGGAAGGCAATAACATTTCGAAACTTTTAGAGAAGACCACAACCTTCTCTAAAAGGAAAAAGCTTTAATTGTGGATAAGAAAAATTAATGAGGGTGGCGGTATAGCTTTTAAATAAAGTCATTGTTTCTTTCATATTCTAGTTTAATGGTTCTTGTGATTCCATTTTAATAAACGTGAGCCTCACGTGGTGGGGTTTTACCTTTCATATCTGTGCCTGATTAATCCATATATTTCTACAGGGGCGCTGGGACGAAATACACGTGCCTCATGTTACCAAATACGAACTCAGAAGAATACAATGTTTACAGTACACTGCCTTATGATGTCCCAGTATGTGTTTAGTGAACTTTTGATAGAAAATCAACACATATTTCAACCAATAAAATTAAAAAAAAAACATTTCCATCCGTCCCAAGAATTGCATGAGAGTTAGCATCGTATTCAACGACAAAACAATATCAACCTCTCCAATCATATACGAATGCGTACACATATTGAAACTCTCGATATTTGTTTGTGTAACTACGACGTATGAGGTTTATAAACAGAATCGCCGAATTGTGGCCCACTTTTCCGAAAAAATTCGGCCCGGGTTCAACGAACCCACTCCAAACACTCCGTCCCCCTGTTATCCTACTCCCCCTCGCGATGATTCGAGCTGAAGTTGGGCTGGTCGCGGTGCGTATAGTATTATAGTAGCATCCTTGTCCTCACGTTCTTTCTTATTGCGATTCCGAGTGTAAATATATAATTTGAATTTGTACTGATTCTGACTACAACGGCTGATGTTAAACGGCTCCAGGTATAGAGAATGGACCAAGTGTACCACATTATATGTTAACCTTTTCTCGATGGATTCCTAGTGTGCCAATATCAGCAATTGCGCCTATTTATGGAACCGGTTATCACATGTTCATCCGAACAAACAGCTTAATGCTGCCGAATATCAAACCTAAACGTATTATTGTTGGTACGTTGTTCCACTTGGTGCAATACTGACATTAATTTTTCTAAAATTTATTACTACCTTCAGACTTTATTGTGTACATAATTTCGATGACTGAAATGATAAAAAAAAAAGAAACGATTTTTTTTCAGGAGAAATTCGAAACCTTCCTTTGTGTACCCATCTGCACATGTAATCGGCGAACCAAAGCATAGGGTCGTTCGATTTCGCCAGCGCGACCGCATCCAGCCAGAGAACAATAATACGTGCATTCACTTACGGTTTCGAAATTAGCTTCCGTTTATTTATAACCTATAAACGTCCGCTACAGCTAACGACTGTTTAATTTGCCTCTGCGTAGCCGTCATGGCGACCACGGACTGAACTCGCCATGGAACCTACACTTCTCGTTGTGTGTACGTTACGATGTATTTTGGGAATGGTTGTTGGTGAATTGCTAACGCCGACGTGCTATCGCGCGGCTAAGAATTGATTTGCAACACTGTAGACTTGGTAGATGTGAAGCATGTTGCTTGCTGTACGAATTGGGAATTGCGCTTCCGAATCGTGCTTATGTAATACTTAATTCAATCGCTGCTGTGATTCATGCCCCCCAAAAGACGTGCCTTTTCAAACGCGAATTTTGAAAAGCAACTATTGATACGATTAAATTGGCTAATTTTATAGATTTGATCACTTTTATTTTCATTGCTATTTGGAAGCAATTTCCCAACTCTGGTGTGAAGAACTACACGATTCCATTCATTCATCAGTTATTCCTCATTGAGGTTATCTTATTTTTTATCTTTAAATAATTTTGGCCAAAATATTTTAAAACAATTGAACCGCCGCTGATGACTTTTGTAATAATTGCTTGGTACCAAAGCGACCAAAGAATACAAGCCAGAATGTACGGTGCAATTCAAAAAAATACGTCCAAGTATTGGAAACTACACCGCAGCAGTTGCTGGATGGTCTGCGTTTTCAGCAAAACAACCCGTCGTGCTATTATAAGTCGTGAATGACGGCGAAGTGGTTCTCTTGAGTTCCTGGTAAATCAATACTGTGATTTACCAGGAACTCAAGAGAACCAGTAGACCAGTAAGAGAACCAAGTAACTGAAAGATGTAATAAAAAAAAGAAAAATGATTTCGTGTTTAAAATTCGGCACCTTATACGGGTGGCAATGTGGCAGTACTGTAAATGAGGACCAATACACAGAAATAAGCTTGTTGTAGTGATGCCAACCTCCACTAAAAACTAATTTATTCCACTGTTCTATAACATTTGTTACCAGCAATTTTTAAAACTGCAACATTTCATGACATTCAGCCATGCCAACCTAACAACGCAGGTACGGTAGAGATCTTCCGCAATTATTTCAAAATTATCCAGCACACAGTAGGTAAACGAAATAGCTTTCCGATAGAACAGTCCGCTGACCTGAAAAATTTTGTACGCATGCGTTCGAATACGTGGCATCCGCCCAATAAATTAAACTTCGGGAACAGTCCCGTCACGCGTATATCTTCATGTTAACAGAAAAGGTACACACGCACATTTATAGTGAAAGAAAACTCTAAAAAGAAGACCACGAAGAAACAGTAGAGGTCGTTTGGCCCGGCGCAACCATAGACATCATCATAATCATCATCATCATCATTACCATCAACATCATAACATAAGAGACGGGGGCAATGGCATGTACGGCGCGCGGGCAAACCCGGGCTCTCTCGTTAGAAAACGGATCGCTTAGGAAATTTACATGCATCTGTGTCAGTGACCGCATTTTCTTCGACGTACGTCGATTTATAACGCTTTTATACGACGTACAGTGCCTTGGAGTTGGACTAGCCGTGACGCTGAGCGAAAACGCACACGTAGAGGATTTTGAGATCAACAGACACGCTTTAATTTGAATCGTGAAAAAGAAGCCAATCAAACGTTAAAATGGATTAGCTGAAGAAGTATCGATCTTTGATCCTTGATCCTACTCCGAAATATTGCTTGTCCGCTTCCATTGCAACGCGAAAGATTTAATACGACGACAACAACGTTACGATGCTGTTAAGGGATTTATAAGAGGTGTCACGGGAACTATTAAAAAGACATCGCAAGTCTGCGGTTGTTATGCCAGCCCGTACTTTGACTTGCTGTCCAATAAATTTTGCTTAACAATATAACTCTGTATACAAAGTAAACATATTGTATGTGGTACGTTAACAACTTCTTCTACTCGTTGTATTGCCAACATGTTAGACACTCCTATTAGTATTTATTGAACGGGTATCGGTTAAGATAAAAATGAATTTTTAATCTTGGATATTTTTAAAACCGGCTCCGCCGCCAAATTTCTACATCCTCATTTCCAATTAAGAAAAGGATGTTACCGTTAATATCATCACGAATCACGAAAAGTAAGTTGGTGAAACACATGAAATGAATCTCGAACAAATGAAGGACGTCCATTACGAGTACATGGAATCAATAAATACAAGCAGATTTCAAACCGCTGTAGTAATACGAATTAATTAATAGTTAAAAGAAACAATTGGTATCAAGTGAAACCTTGCACTCTAATCTTTCTAACGTTTAATTTATTGGCACACAGCTATCATATTGTAATATTTATTAATATTATTATTTTATTATTGTTTATTACGTATTCTCGTCGACGCTACGGCGTTTAACAACAACAATACAATAAATAGAATGCCATCGAAGACGTCGTTAATGATTCAGCAAATAGATCCTAACACAATTGACCATGGTGTGGTACCTCTTGCGTGTCGTTATGCAATTTTCATAAACAATAGTACGCGCTGCCAAGCTTGTCGCTAATGCATCTTTGTTTGCGGTGTAAATTAACGTGACGTCTTCGAGTATTCTTAGGAATGGAGATTTCTTTGAAATTATCGATGGATTTCAATTAAATGCGTTTAGGTACCGGTACTTAGATCATATGATGAGTCCGCCAAGGCTTTTGTTGAGTAGCAGTTGGTTTGAAGCTATTTTTTTACTTTCTAATCAAATAATAAATTTTCCCCGAAGATTCCGTAATCTGAAACAGATTCTTCGTCCGTTAAAGCAAAGAAGCCAAGAAACATGTTATAGGCAATTATATGAAACAAGTTTGGTTAAATATGCTATCAGAGGTACTTGTGCTTGAGAATCATAGTGGGAAAGTTTCAAGCTCAATAGCTTAGCGATTTAGCTTTTGGAAATTTAATGATAATTTTTTGGGGCTTTAACTGGGACTAAAATCTTTTCGTATATTTTGATTAGCTACTCAGCTAAAACTTCCCTATTGTTTTCATGCTCATACATTTATAAATCAACCATTACTTCACACATGCTAGTAATTCTAACACACCCATATCTTCACTATCTAAAGGTGTAACTTGTGTAATCTAAATTCGATTGAAAAATTATCTGCGAAATTGGCACGGTTTCATTTTTCGAATCGCGAAAATCGTTCAAATTGCTCAACCAGCGACCACAGTTTACTCCAGTGTACGGTCTCAATAGATGCGAGAAATCGAAAAATAACTACGGAGAAAATTGGTTTGAAATATACACTGCCGTTCAGAGAAGTTCGGTCGGTTGGTAAAAAACATGAAAAGGTTGCAGAAACAAACGAAACTGAAAACATAATGCAATTTTATTGTATGTACAGGTAAAAAAGACAAAAATAAATAAATAAAATGTTATTCTGGCCTAATATAACATACTGAACATTATATTTTTTTTTCATCGAAAAAACTTTCTTTGCTGTTAATCACCGCTCGAATTATTCTAGGCATTCTTTCGATAAGTTTTGTTAAAACGGATTGTGGAATATTAATCCGTTCATGTTGCGGAATATTCCGTAAATGTTCTTGTGAAGTTGGGCATATTTTTCGGATCCTCCTGTCCAGTTCATCCCACGACAACTCTATAGGGTTCAAATCTGGGCTTTATGGGGGCCATGTCATTACTTTCAGGGTGTGCCGTTCTTCTTGCTCATTTAAATAGTTCTTACACACTAACGCAGTGTGCTTTGGGTCGTTGTCGTGCATGAATGTAAAGTTACGGCCTATTATACGCAATCCTGATGGAACTGCATGATTTTTAAGTATTGCAGAATAATTTTCTTTCCTCATTACACCCTGCACTCTGCATAAATCTCTCGCCCAGCAAAGGAGAAACATCCCCACACCAACACAGAACTACGCCCTTGCTTCACTGTAGGCACAATGCAATTCGGGATCACTTTTCGGTTTTAGATCTTCGGACATAAACTCGTCGATTTTGCCCAGAAACCTCAAACTTTGATTCGTCACTCCAAAGCACGTGTTTTCCAACCATCTAACGACCAATCTAGATGAGAACGGGCCTACTGTAGCCGTTTTGCTCTGTTGCCCCGACGTAATAAGGGTTGTCGAATGGCAATGCGCCCATGAAGGTCCGCTTGTTGAAGTCGACGTTTTACCGTACTCGCCGAAACTTGTTCTTCACGGCGGCGATTGACTTCGGCTGCTATTTGTGGCGCTGTTAATTTTCTATCGTGTTTGCTTAATGATACAATTCTCAAATCTTCAGCTTTTGTTGTTTTCGTAGATGCTCCAAGACGAACACGATTTTCTATAGTTCCAGTTGTCCGATATCGCATTATGATGTCATTTACTGTTGAACTTCTCATATTTATTTTTTCAGCAATTTGTCGCCCCGAATATCCTTCTTCGAACAGCGTAATAATGCGTGAACGTTTTTCTGCACTGGTAGGCTTGCTGCGTGCCATTTTGAAGTCAATTTTCTTAAAACTTTCGCGCAAAAACGACAGATGCACACCAACACACGTTCAACAGTAAAAAGAAGCAAATTTATATCTTTACGCTCGTGATAAATAAACAAGAGTGATGCTGCGGTATATTTCCTAAATGTATTGTTCGTTAATAATCCCCAAACGACCCGTTTCAAACGATCTGTACTTCCGAGAAATTCTTAGAATGATAATAAAAGAGACTTTATTGTGGTTGTCGCAATATTTCTACTTTACATAATAATTTATGGCTTTAATCTCTTAGAAAAGAGTGTATGTTTAATATTTTTCTAATTTTATGTATTAATAATTGTATACAGTGTGATATAATAGATTTTTATTATATGACCGAACTTCACTGAAAGGCAGTGTACATAGGTTCTTACGTAAGTTTGATTGAAAATTTCGTAATTAAGGAATTTGACTTGTGCGCTTGTGGTTTATTGTAAATACCCTAGATTTTCTAAGAAATCAGATAAATTATGTGCGTGTAATTGTACATGCGGAAAGTCTTTGCGTAATTTACTGATACAGTCAATAAACGCAGCTACTTGCGTTTGTGCAAGGACGGCTTTGGTTACTTTTAATTTACCCTTAACTTTATCCGTTTAAATTAAGTAAGAATTCAAATAGTTTAGGTTCAATAAACGTTCCTCAATAAACCTTTCTCTCGATCTCTAACGAGATGCATTCAAGTCTTTTATTTTCTCGAAGCAAAAAGTCTTTACTGCATATGTTAATCTAACCTCGAGGGTATTCCTGTTTAACATCTTTTACCTATCATAACAAATATTAAAATTAAATTGGCGGATAATGGAAAAATTACCCGGCAATCGTAGATTCCATTTCGAGCAATAAATGCCCGCATTTTTCAGCTTCGTTTTGCATGTGGTAGAACGCCGTTCGGCGCAAATAAAATCGTAGACTACGAGCGCTTGAAAGCTAGCAAGAGATGATTGCCGCACGACTTCGCTATTTGCGAAGGAGATGTACATCCGCGTACAATTGCGAGTCTTCTAGGTATGCATTAGCCTCCCTCGAAGTAGCAATACAACGTGATTATCGCTAACAGCTCTCGACGTCCAAGTTACCTTTCAACAAGGTATAATCAAGCCGTGTAGTACCTGTAACTGCGTCGGAGCTAATAGATGGTGTACTTTAGTTTGCAAATATCACTGCTACGCGCATAAATATGAAAAGTTGAAGACGTGGCTTGAAAATTATCAGTTTTCTTTGGTTTTTTCTTTTAGATTTTCTCTAAGAATAATAATATATAATAAAATTTGCTTAGAAACAATAGCCAAAAAGAATTGATCGCAGACGAGTCTGATTTCATGCGACTGCTCGGACATGTTAACAAAATCAGCGTTCATTTCCCTGTCTTCTTGGTTTTTGAAGTCATTTAGTGGATCCTCCTCAGGATCAGAGTCCATGAATCTGATAAGAATGATATGCGAAGACTTCTAGTATTGGGAAGAGTAGGTGTCTATATTTTAGTTGTGCAAATCTAGCAGTCGTCAAAGCATTGAGATTTTCCATTCAGCCAGTCAGCGAGCTGGGAAATACCAGATATCTGGGCCCTGAAGCTTCTTCTGATCTCCAACTTAGTTAGTCACCAAAATTATTGGGCGAATAAAGGAACATTGTTTTAAAGCGGATGATAGACAAATTTTGATCGCTTATTCGGATTCAGCAAGCAAAATTACACACAAGAACTGTTCCTGTGGCAGTAACACAATTAATTACTTGAATTATTTCAAATGCTTTTGTTCGACAAAAAATATTTTATTTCTAACATTTGATCTGCTGGCTGCCATGCATCTAACCTAGAGGCTCGCAGCTTTTAAATCTCCTCGTGTTGGTTTCTCGGGCAGATCGTGTTTCAAACGTATCGTTTGACGGAATCAAATGCTCGCATGATCCGCTGTTTTCATCCAGCGGATTGCGATCGTCGATTTTAACCACCGTGTTAAGCCCGATTGGTGCCCGATGGCCTGCATTTGCGCGCATTTTGCATGGTCCAGTTCCTCCGCGGCCGCAGCCCGAGTCTCCTAAATCTTGCGTGTGTAGAAAGTCGTATATTATTGTATTGAGTTGAAGTTATAGCGGATGCGGCTTTTTCTTTTATTGTTATTATCAGAATTAGGGTAAACTTTCAAAAAGTACTAGCACGTTACTTATGTTGCAAGTACAGTGAGAAACGGCTTTTTGTTGTTGTTTCAACAGAATTTTCATAACATTAACAAGTGCTCTCAACAAACTCTTAACTGCGAATAATGTGACTTGAGTTTGAAATAATTCTGTACGCTACGAAAATCATCTCAAAATATGCCTCTAACAAGCCTCTATCCACTCCAAAAATAAAATTTTACGTCGCAACTTGTTTCGAACAACACTGTACATGTAATAAAATATTCATTAAGGAAATACAGTTCAAGTTGTACGGATTATTCATCTGCACTTATCCGCAAACTCGAAACTTTCTTACACAAAACGTTGAAATTATAAAAAGAACTGTCAGCTGTGAAGGTTAAACTCGTAAAAAATAATTTTAACAGTCCGCCGACTGCACAGTAGCCATTAACCAACAAGCAAAGGTACCTGCGAATTACCTCATTTCCTTTTAATTATAGCAAATTTTTCCATAACGAGTGCATCCTTCATATGTGCAAGCGGATCACCTTCGGACCAAATGGATACACGTCCGTGTGTATCTAAGAATATATCTGGCTGAAGTCGGTGTTATTTCACTTACGTACTAATTGTGTACGTCACTGGCTAGCGACTGGGAGTAATTTTTTCTGTTGTTAACTAAAAAATAATCCTTTGTCTTTAACGTTTACCTGAATCTACCTCTTTTTTTTCTTGTGGGTTGTTGCTACTTTGGCGATAAATTTTGAGTAGAAACATTATATTAATTGGCTGTACTCTCATTGCAATTAAGATTTTGAAATGTCTGTCTATATCGCAATCGTTACCGCTGTTCGGTGGTAATGCTTTAGAACGTATTTTCGTTTATTTCTCTGTTAGAGCAGAGGCTGAAAGGCAATGAAAATGCGTTTAAAAGACGGGGAAATCGGCTTACTTCGGAGTCCATCAAAGGGCATCAATCAGAGCAACTGGGACAGTGCATCATTTATCTTAAGAAAAACAAATTCGAACTTTATAAAATTAAGCCAGAGCAACATTTACACCTAGGCCATCGCCAAGGGCGTTTAGACTGGCTCAACAGTAAAACATTGTGGAGGAATCTTATATTTTTACCAGTTTTCCAAGAAATGGTTAGGAACTCGCGGATCATTTGTTTGCTCGTGAGATCGCCAAACGATCCTTGCCCTTTTTCTGATGATACTACATTAAAAATCAGGTCACAGGATGTTGGATCTGGTGAATGGTGTGGGGAAACGGTCTTGACATAGTAAAGCTTTCTTTTTTCAAATGCGGCCATTTCCTGTGCAATTTCAGAGGCATAACTTAGCAAATACGATTCTGACAAATGAATTTGATGGCGAATATTTCTTTGTTTAATTTATTGTGAAATGCCCTTTTTCCATCATAACTAATTTAGCTTAATTGGAACACCAATCAACCTAAAAAATAAAGGAAAAATTTTGAAAAATATTTACATCGCCTATATACATATAACATGACCTTAAAACAAAAATCTCTGACAATGCTAGAAAACGAGATTATCGCCAAAACATCAACGTCACGCTTTGTTTCAATCGGCTGTAAACATAATCACAATTCTCCGTCTATAACGTGAAACAACCGTAAGTACTGGACGTTAACACCAGGAACTAGATGAATCCCAGGAATCTCTCGTATTGTCGGAATGCTTCGCTCAGCTCTCGCCGAATGAAGATTACACAAAAAGAAGGAAACTTCAATCATACGGCAGTGCGGTTAGAATGAGCAGGGGCTTGCCATTATATCCTCATTGTGACGATCTTGTTCATTGTGTATTGCATTCAAAGAGTCGGCCATTACTGCTCCGTTTCTCGTTCTTTTATTTGTTTTACTTGTCTTCTTGTTTATTTCAATGTTGTTGTTGTTGTCGTTATTGATTTTCCTTGTAATATGCAGGCCGGGGCATACAAAGAAAAACGTGTACGATTAATTTTGGATAGGGTATCTTCGTTTAGCTTGTGAGGGGAGTCGTAAGAAGTTTCAAGCCTTAACAAGGATTAGTAATGTACGATTGGGGAATTAATTTTCTACACCCAATAACACGAAAATTGCTGGAGATTCTTTTATTTATTTGTGACCTGACGCATATGCGTTGCCAGATTCCCACAAGGCTTCGGACGTTTTCTTTTAGTGTTTAAAATAAAATGCTAGATTAAACAAAATACAAAAATCCGGTTTGAAACCTTCTCCAAAGTTGCATTGTATACACGACGCACGTTCTTTTAGCAATCATCTGATAGACGTATCAAAGAATCGACATCTTCTTCAGCCCATAGAGCAAAAAAAAAAGGTATCCGCGGCAGAATTCGCCACAGGTCAGAATTGCCTAGTAATCTTGTTCGACAAATCGGGTTCGATCGCTAAAATAAAAAAAAAAAACACGTGACGTTATAGAATGAAAAACAACGGTTGTTCTAGTAGAGTATCCAAATCTGGTTGTTGAATATTAGACTAACGGTTGCTAACGTTCGTAATAGTAGTAATCGTAATAGTTTTTTGTGTAGACAAAAATCCATTCAGATGTTTTATTACAGATACTTCCGTTTGTAATATGAACAATGAATGGCGTTTTTAAATCGGTGATGCTTGAAAGGGTTTAGGAACTCGTTTCGTAATTGCTTTGAGTTAATCAAAATATGTTTTTTTACTCTAACAATTCATTTTAGTAGTTTCGAACTCAGTCTAATAATAAAACAATAACAAAGTAAAACAGGACAAAGGAAACAAACATCTGGATTCAATTGGGAAATCAAAACTTGACTTATTTACTCTTTTCGAGCAGCGAAAATTTAACTTCATCGACTAGAAAATCGTCGGGATAAACTTTTTTATTTTGAAAAACAATCCAGACGTATTGACAAAGTTTAGAGTTTACTCTCTGCACAATAGGTAGGTATTTTCCCATTTAGAGTTAGCTGCGGGATGTTACTTACCTTCCTATACGTGGGGTGGACGTGTGAGGTTGAGGTTGAAAGGTTTGTGGTGAGGGGAGGTTTATTATTGAAAGCATATTTTATTTTTAACATTTGAAAAATTCCAGCGAAAAGATTTAAAGAAATGAGTTTCTTTTCCGTAGACTATATTTGTATTTTGGTAAAAAATAATGCAAAAGATTTCCTACTTCAATTAAAAAAAAAAAAAAACCAACAATGCTTCGAATAAAGTCCATGGACAAACACGTAATAGGGAAAACAGTTGAAGTATGGCCTAAATTAATTAATCATCTCCATGTATGTTATAAAAAAAGGGACCTGGATTATTGTTGGAAAAGATTCTTGGAGGGATTCTTTCAATACGAGCCCGTTCCATAGAAGGATTTTTTTTCGTATTTCATCCACTTTCTTTGGTGTAGCTTGTGCTAATCCAGGTCACACAATAATCCAAAGAATCCAGTGAAATCAGTTTAAAGGGGATCTCAAAAGTCATCGATTATTTCTGAGAATTTACTTGAAATGTTGGAATGAAATCATCAAAACTCCAATAAAACAAAAACATTTAAATGGATGAATATTCCTATTTAGGCAGATAGAAGAACAAACACAAAATGGCATCTTACAAGTACTATTTGGAAACCATTTAGAAGATATAGGAAAAGCAACATTGAAGATAAACACTTTCAAAGAGGTCCCAAAGATGACATTGGAGAATATAAGGAGGAACCGAAAATAATATTGTAGAATATACAATTATTCATCACACACCAAAGCGATTAACATATAATTCTTTGAAATCAATGCTTTTATAACAATCTAAAGGTCTACTCTCAAAGAAAGATTCCATTTGTTCCGAGAATGCTCCATAAAGTTCCTTCATCGAGCAATAGCTTTCTGGAGATTAACTTAATAGTTGCGGAATTATCGGAATAATAAAAGGAATAGACCAAAAACCTTTGTCTACTACTGATCAATTTCCTTGAAGAATTCTTTCATAGTTTCATAAGACGGTCATTACCTCAACTAATTGTCTACCTGTAATAATCTTGGAGTAATAATCAAAAAGTATTACTTCATAATTCTGATGAATAAAGTTTCGTCTATTTTTCTGCAGAGTCATCAATATAAGAAAGATAGGCACAAGATGGATACTTAATAAACCCAAAATTAAGATAACATCCTCCATATTAGAGCTTCCTTTCTCTCTTTATTACATCTCCGTTACATCAATGGAGCGGATATTAGAAAGTAATTCAATACCTTCTCTCGAATCCATACGCTTCCTATATGTAGCGACAGAGATGGAAGAAAAAATTCTAGAACGTGCAAGAAGAACAAGATGATGAAGAAACTAAACTGGAAGAAAAAAAGGAAGGATAAACAAGAAACGATAGACTCTTCTGTGTAACCCGTACTGGCGGTAATGCTTTCTACTTCTATCGGATTGGGACTGCGTTTTTTTTTTTTTTTCGATGCGTGCAGCTTAGGGAAGTGAATACCCGAAGTCGGCCTTGGACAATGTCCTCTCTTCACGAGCAAGCGTAGAGGTCAACGCTAATTGTGAATACTTAGTTGCATTGCGTTGGGAAAAAGAATAAAAAGAGGTACTTACCTATTTGGGTACGTGTGTGTGTGTAATAATATATGGTATATGCTTTAGGTTCCTTATTAAAAATTGATATTGAATTACATTTTTCCTCCATGGTGAGATCGACGTCGTTTTCGGAATCTGAGAATTTATTTGTTTTCTCCAGATAATATGGACGTTCTTCTTAAGACCAAAAGAACGGCGATATTATTTCGTACAAGTTTAAGAATAACGCTAAAAGCCACTTCACACTAGACAATTTCTTCGTGAAGATGCTCACCTTTCAATTGAAAGCAGTACTTTGGAGGTTGTGTTTGTTTACGTCTATTTTGTAGAGACCGCGTTTGCTTCGTAACCGTCGGAAACCGTGTTTAAGTTCAAACAATGATCAAATATAACTTCGCAATGCTTACGATACTAAATATTCACGTTAGATAAAATAGACAAGATTAAGGATGGCAATACTGAATTTCACGCAAAAATTGGCGAACGATAGAAGACAATTGACGAAGAAATTCACGAAGCAATACGCGAAGTTCTTCACGTTTATGAATTACTTTCATCGTAAAAATCCCGTTTATCCTCTTAATTCTACAAATAATATTAAAATGATTGCAATGCTATTTCTACTAAATTTATTAGGTCTGTATTGGTCCAAATCACACAATTTTTTAAGAAAAGATTCAAATCAAATTAGCGAAATGTACGAAGCCTTGTAGAAAGTAAAATTGCGATGAAATTGGAAATTGGAAATTATATGCAACTATCACGCCTTCTTCTAATAAGTAGTGGGAACGATTCTTTTTACCTACCGTCTATCTATTCAGACTGAAAAGCTTAATTCAAAAACAGCAAACTTTCGTAATTACTACCAATGAAATTAGCAAAATCGTCCATCTTAAATGAATATCGTCATGTTGAATGTGTCTTAAGGTAAGGCTTCCGAACACCACCCATCGATTTGGCGATTTATTTGCTCATTCATAGAAAGCATAAGTTTGGCAAAGTTTAACATAGCCATTCTTGTTTTTTAGCAGTTGAAGAGAAAAAGAGAAAAATCAGTTCAGTTTAAGGATGATGTGGGAAGTGCTTTTTACGTTTCTGAACAACGTACGAACAACTGATTGAACAAAATTTCGATTGGTAGAAATGCATGTAACATTTAACAACCAAAGTTACTAGAAGTAACTAATCATTACTTAGGCTTTCATTTGTCTAGACATCATAAATTTAAGTTGTTTCTTATTATTATTTGTAACCTTTCGATACCATGTTCTAGAATCGCCAATTCTGACCATAATTTTCCAATTTTAAATGTGTAACAAAGCAAAATTAGTTTTCATGTTAAAAACTAAGAGAGACGTCTATAAACATCGAGGTAATGGACCGTTATGATCATAATCATCAGACTCGATGCCTACAAATATCTAGGTTTTCTGCACTCACTGCATTTCACCGCAGAAACTAAAAAAAAACTAAAAAATGCAATTTTATTGTATGTACAGGTAAAAAAGACAAAAATAAATAAAGAAAAAATTATTCTGGCCTAATATAACATACTGAACATTATATTTTTTTTTCATCGAAAAAACCTCCTTTGCTGTTAATCACCGCTCGAACTATTCTAGGCATTCTTTCGATAAGTTTTGTTAAAACGGATTGTGGAATATTAATCCATTCATGTTGCAGAATATTCCGTAAATGTTCTTGTGAAGTTGGGCATATTTTTCGGATCCTCCTGTCCAGTTCATCCCACAACAACTCTATCGGGTTCAAATCTGGGCTTTGTGGGGGCCATGCCATTACTTTCAGGGTGTGCTGTTCTTCTTGCTCCTTTAAATAGTTCTTACACACTAACGCAGTGTGTTTTGGGTCGTTGTCATGCATAAATCCTGATGGCACTGCATGATTCTGGAGTATTGCAAAATAATTTTCCTTCCTCATTACACCCTGCACTCTGCATAAATCTCCCGTCCCAGCAAAGGAGAAACATCCCTACACTAACACAGAACTACGCCCTTGCTTCACTGTAGGCACAATGCAGTTCGGGATCACTTTTCGGTTTTAGATCTTCGGACATAAACTCGTCGATTTTGCCCAAAAACCTCAAACTTTGACTCGTCACTCCAAAGCACGTGTTTCCAACCATTTAACGACCAATCTAGATGAGAACGGGCCCACTGTAGCCGTTTTGCTCTGTTGTCTCTAGAATATTATCATAATAGTTGGACATAAGGGGATTAGCTACAACCACGTTCGATAAGGAGATTTCCCCGTCCCAATGATATGTATCGTTTTAGCCCGAAAGAGTATCATGCAGATTAGGCTATGCCAATTAGACTGGTACATCATGTAGCGTGTAATTACCTTTATGTAATTAATAATTAATAATTTAAGCTTTAATACGGGCTCGCTTGTGTTAACACATTTTTTTTAAGTTTTAACTTTATCTGTATCTGTTACAGCCCATTTTACTATTATTTTTTTTATTAATTGCAATGAAAACAATAAACAACGTAAGCTCACAATTATGTCCTACTTTTCATCGTCTCTAATCCGAGTATTCCTAGCGAGTTTGGATCAAACGGTAATTTTTTCACGAATAACCTCTTGCCATAGATATTAAACCGGCAATTGTGAATGGAATCGGAGTCTCGAAGCCATTGTTTCTCTCGCAGCCTAACGATCGGTTTGTCGTAGCGGTATCGCGACTAAGTTATTGAAGGAAATCGCGTTACGATCCCACTGACACCATTCTAACTGTATCCCAGCCCATCTAGGACGTCATTATCTCTTAATTTGCAGTTATGCGGCCCGTAATATACCGGCCGAAGCGCAATCTACTCTCACACGGCGAAGAACGGCCGAGACGTGGGCGTACGGCATAGCTCTTTGTGTATAAAACGCAGTTATTCCCTTATAACGCCCATATCGTAGATCATAGAGTCGGGGCATAGAGCAGTAAATCGAGCCGAAGGTAGTAGGAATAGAAGAAGAGGAGAGCAAAGAGGAAAACCGCTAACTCGGAGAATGTTGATGGCAAGTCGCGGGTAGGGTTCGATACACATATATCTTTTGGTATCCGGTTGAGTGGAACGATCTGCGTTTTGCGTTTGGTCGACTGTGGATCTCGGACGAAGGATGCATTGCGAATCTAATAACGTTGAAATGCGGGTCAGGAAGACGATGAGATTCCGCAATGTAGTCTATTCGTTTTGCCATCTGAATTGCATTATATTATTTTAAGGGTTACTTAATTTCTAATGCATTGTACGACCTACTACTTAAAATAGCTTAATTAAGATTAATCCTCAGGGTCTCCGAACATCTTTATCACATCACAAGCTTTCATGGGAAGCAAATTTCCAGAAGCTTTTATCGCTACTAATTAATCCTTCTTAACTACCCACTCATTAAAATCACTCTTTAAAATTTAAATAATTAAATTTAAATTTAAAGTGACCAATGAAGCGGTGCTTCTTATGATTGCAACTTCAAGATAACATCTTGAATAAAATTAAGGATAAGTCCATAGATGAAAAAATAATTAGACTTTACTGTAGCAGATCGAGCGCAGAATCTTTACGTAGTAATGCTAGTTAATTTCGTATTTTTGTTGAGGGCAACATCTTTGATTGGAGGAATTAGGAAACCAACGAAGAGACTTATTGTGGTTCGGTAGCGTTCGTTAACGCTTAATTTCCTTAACTTGAGGAATTAAACATCCTCAAAAAACCATCTAAATAAATACATTAAGACGCATTTGCTACAAATACTTTCCAAATCACTTGTACGACGATGGTTGTAATAAGAGATTCCTGCCTAATTTGCTTTAATAAACCGAAAATAATTAGACGGTACAGCCTCATAATGTAAGTTCAACGATCTTTTTCCCCCACAACACTCAACGCAACGCGCAGCACAAATAACAACGCTGCTAGCAAACGTTGTTGTGTTTTGTGTTCTAAAACGCGTGGCCTTGACACCGATCCGTAAATGCATTCCCTTACCGTTTCGCATGGTTTTGAATCGGCTCCTTTGGCAATAGTTTTAACCTGAAGACGTAATGACACTTGTCTCCAATAATAGGCTAATAAAGCGACTTGCTAGTCTCGAATCTATTTTAACGACAAATATCGCGGTCATTCCCATTAAGACAATTTTCAAATTCTTTTCATCAGGTATTTTTCACGCTGAACATCGTAAATTCCAAAGTGGCCGGAGAAAGTGCGAGGAGCAGCGTACTGTAGAGTTGCTTCTATTCATTGGGAGAGATTTAAATCGATGATAATTGGTAGTAGGAAAGGATTAGTATATGAGATACACGGAAGCTATTATAGAAATTTTGTTTCTTTTGCGTGATGCATATTTATACGGTTTTTTTCTTACTGTGTTCTGAATTTACGCATCCGTAAGTCATAAAATTGTCATAAAAAGTACCTATTTGCTCAGAAAACCTTGAATGTACGATGAACTTGTTAAATCTTGTAGAACATGCTGTAAACCGCAGGTATGCCAAAGATTACCTAAAAACGTAGAGTGGAAAAGCCGTTAACACAAGATGAGGTATCTGCACTCTATATTCTCGATTTTAAATATATTGAAAGAATTGAAGGAAATTTTTAAAATGTGGGTTACAATAATAAACAAAAGACAATAAAAAAATTATTGTACACTGCCGTTCAGAGAAGTTCGGTCGGTTGGTAAAAAACATGAAAAGGTTACAGAAACAAATGAAACTAAAAACAAAATGCAATTTTATTGTATGTACAGGTAAAAAAGACAAAAATAAATAAATAAAAAGTTATTCTGGCCTAATATAACATACTGAACATTATATTTTTTTTTTCGTCGAAAAAACCTCCTTTGCTGTTCATCACCGCTCGAACTATTCTAGGCATTCTTTCGATAAGTTTTGTTAAAACGGATTGCGGAATATTAATCCATTCATGTTGCAGAATATTCCGTAAATGTTCTTGTGAAATTGGGCGTATTTTTCGGATCCTCCTGTCCAGTTCATCCCACAACAACTCTATAGGGTTCAAATCTGGGCTTTGTGGGGGCCATGTCATTACTTGCAGGGTGTGTTGTTCTTCCTGCTCCTTTAGATAGTTCTTACACACTAACGCAGTGTGTTTTGGGTCCTTGTCATTCATGAATCCTGATGGCACTGCATAATTCTGGGGAATTGCAAAATAATTTTCCTTCCTCATTACACCCTGCACTCTGCATAAATCTCCCGTCCCAGCAAAGGAGAAACATCCCCACACTAACACAGAACTACGCCCTTGCTTCACTGTTGGCACAATGCAGTTCGGGATCACTTTTCGGTTTTAGATCTTTGGGCATAAACTCGTCGATTTTGCCCAAAAACCTCAAACTTTGACTGATCACTCCAAAGCACGTGTTTCCAATCATCTAACGACCAATCTAGATGAGAACGGGCCCACTGTAGCCGTTTTGCTCTGTTGCCCCGACGTAATAAGGGTTTTCGAATGGCAATGCGCCCATGAAGGTCCGCTTGTTGAAGTCGACGTTTTACCGTACTCGCCGAAACTTGTTCTTCACGGCCGCGATTGACTTCGGCTGCTATTTGTGGCGCTGTTAATTTTCTATTGCGTTTGCTTAATAATACAATTCTCAAATCTTCAGCTTTTGTTGTTTTCCTAGATGCTCCAGGACGAACACGATTTTCTATAGTTCCAGTTGTCCGATATCACTTTATGATGTGATTTACTGTTGAACTTCTCATATTTATTTTTTCAGCAATTTGTCGCCCCAAATATCCTTCTTCAAACAGCGTAATAGTGCGTGAACGTTCTTTTACACTAGTAGGCTTGCCACGTGCCATTTTGAAGTAAATTTTCTTAAAACTTTCGCGCAAAAACGACAGATGCACACCAACGCACGTTTAAGAGTAAAATGAAGCAAATTTATATCTTTACGCCTGTGATAAATAAACAAGAATGATACTGCGGTATATTTCCTAAATGCCATTGTTCGTTAATAATCCCCAAACGACCCGTTTCAAAAGATCGGCACTTCCGAGAAATTCTTGGAACGATAATAAAAGGGACTTTATTGTGGTTGTCGCAATATTTCTACTTTACATAATAATTTATGGCTTTAATCCCTTAGAAAAGAGTGTATGCTTAGTATTTTTCTAATTTTATGTATTAATAATTGTATACAGTGTGATATAATAGATTTTTATTGTATGACCGAACTTCACTGAACGGCAGTGTACATGGTAAACATCTCCTACGTTCATTAATTATTTCTTTCTAACTTTAAACCTAATAAGGGAATAAAAAGATTCATTTCCGTTGAATCGTTAACTGATGTAAAAACAGAAGAATTCAATCTACATCCCAAGAAATATAATTGTTGACACTAAGTCATCATAACACACCATCAAGAAGGACTTCCCTAACGATTCTACGAACGAAATCGACGCTGTTCCAGTGAAAACCAGTACAACGTACCATCGAATTCGTATATCGTTTGAAAATTTTTTTCCGGCAGTAGACGACTGTACGGCGCTGTACACAAGGGAAAAGAGGTTGTGTAAACCGGTACGCGTATTTTTAGGCACACATAGGTTACGGAACACTGGCAAGCCGTCTAATGTTTACAAATATCGTTTAGAGTGCGCGCACACTCGCACACACATGCGTAGGATACGTATTTTGTTACAAGGCGGACTTTCCTTTAGAAATTCGGTGAAAAAGCGCGGTTGATTTAAGAGCTTTTCCAGTGTAAAAGTTATGCAATTATGTTGGTTTAATGTTTAGCGCTTGTTTTTGATTAATAGGTGGGAAAGGTTAGGAAAATCTTGTTTTTGAATTGGGAAATCCTGTTTACTGGTCTCCATTTAAGAAGACATTGTTGCCATGTTAAAACGATTTTTTTGCCTCAAACGATCCACGACCTTTGATCCATTTTCATCATATTTTGAGCAATTTTTGTCATATTTGAAAGATGCGTGTATTACAAAGGAGGTTTCAATTGATTATATTTCCACTAGATATTAAAGAATTTTGTATGGTGCGGAGTATGCCGATACTTTTGTGTTTGCCATACTACGCCACAATCGTTGCTATTGTTATTAAAGAACCTCTTCACGACATATTGGATTTTCCTAATACACATCGCTTTAAATTCTACAACCACTCATATCCAGCACAATAACCTTTCCTAAGAAATTACATCAAAGAACTACGTAATGCGAATGATATATCAATCTACATTAATGAAACCATATGCAAAGACATACGTCATATTAATACATGTGTTGTTTTCCTATGATTTCAACATAACGCAAATGATTCATCAATTACGGCTGCACTGTTGGTAGTCAGTCGCTTGAACTCCGAGAAGTGCTTGAATACCGACCCCACATCCCGGAAAAAAAAGCCATCTTATGATTCAGTACATTAAAATAACCCACCAAGCTATTAACATATTGGAATATTGATTACAACGCCTTGTATATTATTGGAATTTGCGTGTATTAGGTAGTCGAGCATTATATACGGAATGATTCACAGTCTATCTTTAATTAGAGATAAATGAAGATACTTCAAAGGACTCTGCTTATGATTTCTCAATTGGATAAAAAGGAATAAATATCAAATCTTATCGTTTACATAATTTATTTGACTATTTATTGGCTAATTTTTTGTTATTTTTTTGTTCCAGGTAAGGATTTTATGAACAATGAACCATGTTTAAACAAAGCCCAGTTAAACCCTGTAGGTGTTGGTGTTGTAAGTAATATAAATTATATTAAATATTTATTATATTTTTCTGCATTTAAATAACCACAACTATAAATAAAAACTTTTTTTTTATCAACAAACAATTTATCTTTGTCTAGCAAATCTACGCATATCATCTAAATAAACAAGAAGATAACCGTGATTAATTTAATATTGCTCTAAACAACCGCGATCATATTTTTCTCATTTTTTTCGCAACTCGGTTAGGAGAGCGGCTACAATAAATGATAATCCTTCTCCGTCTGATTCGAAGTGTTGCTTTGTAGCATGGACACGATACTTCTTGGGTAAGTTACCAAATTCTTTAGACGCCTTGTAATTTTGGACTCATAAATGTATCCATATGCATACTGTTGTTGTACCGAGTCCGCGGTCGATGACCCCTTGTTTGTTTTACATAATTGTACGTTCTTCGCTACGTAACAATAATAATTCTTTATTTCACTCAATTCCGCCTAGTTTCTTTTACGTCCGAGATTAAAAATGTAAAATTTTTTAATGGGTTCATGCTTTTGGGCTTTAAAAATAAGTTTAAAATTCGAACCTCGCGTATAATTTGAAGTAATTTATTTAATGACGAGGCATTGCTGGTTTTTTTCCTTCAATTTGGTCCCTATTCTTTTTTTTTTTAAGTGACTATTCGCGATCGAAATTTTAACAATGAAAAAAAAAATTGTTATGAAGATGTAAAATATCGATTCGGAGGTTTGGGAATTGACAAGGAAGTTCAACAAAGAAACTCTAAGACGATCATATTGAATTATTAACGCGACTTCTTTAAATCAGCGCAAAAAGAAGTTGTACGATACGTGACAATAGATTCGCTTGACAAAGTTGATTTAAATTAGCGTTGTTTGAGAATTTTTCTATGTAGTTCTTGGACCGTAAAATATTAATAAAGTTGTATTAGCTTTTCACAGAATACTGATGAAGCCTTCTTTTAGTCCTCGTTCGGAAATTTTTTTACTATTCATAAATATTTAACTTTGTCAAGCGAATTGATGTCAATATTTGGTAGGATCCCCGTTAATAATATAGAGAATCTGGTCGATTCAAATGTTTCGAAGCTTTCCCTAGAATGAGAGCTTATGTTACATTGTTAATAATTGTAACATCAAGAAATCCTTCTTCTACTAGAGAAGAATACAATTGGTTCTTTTAAGAGAATAAATTACGGATAATTCTTGGGTTTTTACCCTTGATTTCGCGGCACGGCGACCAGCGATAAACCCTTATTGAGTCATTACTACAAAACTGAGAAATATACAATCGTACTCCAGAAATTGAAAGAACAAATTCTTTGGAAAATCGAATCCTTCGTCTACTTCAAATCTCAGAGATACTCCATTCGAGGACGATTTACTTGGAAGAAACAATTTCGCAATACGCAAAATATCCCGCGTAAGTGCTAGAATAGTAATTGCCATCAAGTGGGTGTTGTTTTCGTACATTCAACTTCCGGTCTAGTTAGCGAGCCGTTCGAAAAGCATAACGTCCAACCCATAGTGTCGCGATACAGGCAGTTCGCGCACATACCGATGAGTTTCTCCAGATGATGATAAAGGATGGTGATTCTCAGTTTATAACCGGAAATGGGCCGTTTTGGAATAGGACAGGTTACACGTAGGAAGTATGTAGGTTGTGTTTACAACTATTCTGATGGCATTCTTACGTCTAAAAGAATCCGGAAACTGAGGAAGTTCAAGCGATCAAAGATAATACAAGAAATCGCATAAAAACGTACGCAGACCATTTCAACCAACTGAATGGATATTGAATTTAAATGGTTTCGTCCAAGTAGAGCAAATGTACGATGTCCATGAAGATCATATAAAAACTCGAAGAAATAAGTAAATTCGATTTCAGGCTTCAGGTTATTTTCATATTGTAATTGGAGACGCCCAAATTCAGCCAAATTTCTTTTTCTTTCTGCGTTAGAAAAGCAGTCTTTATACTTTCAATTATTTTCAGTAACTCTATTTCAGAATTCCTAAATTTGGCCAACATTTTTCTTATATTAAGAGACGTTTTCTAATGTGGAATACCGTCAAATAAGATATCTGCCACGCCTTACTGATGCTCATCTGCCATTTCATCAGAATGACCTTTAATCAGACTTTAGCGATCCGATTTGAACAAATTCATGTAATTTTTCGAGACGGATGCAGATTTTCAAAAACTATTTGAAGACAACGATGAAGAGCTCGTCGATTGCCATTAAGACAAGTGGAGTGATGTTGAACTTTGTAGAAGATTTCAGGACATCCTATAGCATGCTACCAATTCAATCTATAACCAAAAAAAAATCGCAAATCTTTTCTTAAAGATAAAGAAAACAACGTAATTACAACAATAAATCATTCACCTACATCTTACGGATAGGAAAGAACTCGCATATGCCATTTTAGCAGCTCGAATCGTCGGGATCTCGCTGTTTATATCCAGCAATGAGCCAGCTTGTGGACCGTTTCGAGTTGCGGTGGGAACGAGGGGAATCGACCAGAGAAAGTCTGTAAGTGTTCAGCGAGGCCGTTGACACCAGCGTGCGGCCAGGACCGGCTCCGATACACCGTGTGGGTTACTACACGTTCGTGAATATGTAGGACACGCATACACATGTCTTTTTAAAGGCGGGCGCTCTATCGAGATAACTCTCGGACGTGAGAGTGAACTCGTAAACGTATTGCGGTGTTCGGTATAGTATGAAGGGGATATGCAGCGACTTCGGAATAGAATAATTTATGGTTTCGTAAATTTGGCAAACGCGTAGAAAAATTGTTTTGTCACGCTACAGTCGGTCAACCCTCTTATATCGATTAAGTTAACAAGAACGTATTATCTTCTTGGTATTTGTTTTGTTGTTGTTATTGCATCTATTTGCACATAATTGCGAAGCCACTAGCAACCTTTATAGTTGCCCGACCTGCATTCTTGATCTTCAATCGACGGCGAATATAGTACGATGTCTTTGTGCGCTTTACGAACAAAATTCTTTTGAGAAAAAAATCTTATTTAACATTTTTAATTTTTGATCAGCCTTTATATATTTAACTTGTGCGTCGCTGCAGCTGGTGCCGAGAGTTTGTACTCATAAAGGAAACATTCTTGAATTGAAGCCTTATTTATTGCTTGTAACAGATAGCAAGTAACAAACATGAGCTGTTGATCAACAATTTAGAGAAAATTCATAGCAATTTGATGTATACAAAAACCTTGAATGAACTTATTTGGTCATCAAAAAGAGGCTGCCCAAAACCCCATTTGGAAAAAGCACACATCAATGGTTCCAAATTTGTCGATTAATTTCTAAGAAGATTGAACCCGCTCATAAATTATTTATTACAAGCTAAACAAGTGCTCCAGCCTTTCCCGCCTTGAAATCGCAGTTTTAAAAGAACATTATCAACTCGGAATCATCTACATTGATCAGACCTTAACCACCAGTTCTTTACGACCGACGATGAGGCATCTGTAATGCTAGCGTGCGTACATTTAAGCTATATCATCTAGTTGGCATGTTATTAGCCCATTCCGCAGCTTATTTATGCATTTTTCATTTATTACACTTGCAGGATATCCTCTCCGCACTAAACCTTATTGCTGTTTCTCTCACTCTTCCTCGCGAAAGCGTATTACGTCTCCTTTCCACGGCATCTTCCATTTCCTTTTATTTTGACGTTCGCCTTTTGTTTTTTCTCCTTTTTGTTTCGCGAAAGGATAATGACTAGTTCTTCGTAATCGTTTCTAAATGAATATTTTACTGCCGATATTAGAAGGCCGTTATGGTCGGCCGGTAATTGTAAACTAGATCCGACGTATAACATTGTACCTACAATTTATGGGCTTTTTTTTATACGCAGATGATGCCTTTTTAGCGTACTAGCGTGCGGTTTATTCTCGTTTTTTTTTTTCGATTGTTTTTGCTTAGTTGTTGTTTTTTCAATTCGTCGTAGCGTGTCTAATTAACATTTAATATAGTTTAGTAGGTTGCCGATTATATAATTGCGTAATAAATAATCCCCTTTAAGAAGAATTTGCAGGAAAAAGATGTTTTGATGCGATAATTGAGATAATGTTATATATAGTTGTAATTTTAGTTTTACGTGTTTCGGTTTCGGAGTTAGGAAAGATTATTTTTTTTCTATCGTACGCAAAATCCTTTCTTATTGTTCTAATTAATAGGTTTTTAGTTAATATTCAGGTTAACTCTGGATTTTACAAGTTTTCGTTATGCTTCGTTATGCTCATCCCAATCGCCAGAACCCTTCGCTTCGTGCTTTCGTAAGACTGCGCTGAAAATTACGTGATATTGGGGGGGAATTTGCTGATGTCCTCAGCATTTTTTCCATTCTTTCTCATCTTTGGCCAGTTCCCTCATGTCCTGTACTGATTTTTCCCTCCTCGAACATATATCTTTTATTCTTTCCATCCATGTCTCTTTAGTCTTGTCCTTCTCTTCTTTCGCTCTATTCCTGCCTCTGTTATTCTTTTAACTGGTCTATTTTGTTCTATTCCCACTACATATCAAAACCGCTTGAATTTCCTACTTTTTATGTTTTCATTATTGGTATTTGTTTCGATGTTTCTATAAGCAAACCATTCACAAAGAGATTAAAATGCAAAACGTTGATGACGTTGGAAGTATACCGACCAATCATGACGTACACTACCGTCCATATTAGTTCGGATACACAAATAAATTAAAAAAAAACGAGAAAATATTCAAACTCATTTTTCCAAAACTTAAAATTTTTATTGCATTTTATTAATAGCGATTAAAATTAAAGTATAAAAGTAAAAAAAAGTAATTCTAACGAAAAATAAACAAAAACTTCTTAAACATTCCGTTCATCAAAGAAACTCCCTTTTGCGCGAAGAACAGCTTTCACAATCCGAGGCATCCGCTCCATTAGTTTTTCAAAGACTCTATTTGGCATATTAGTCCATTCCTCTTGTAAAATGTTCCACAGATGGCCTGCGGAGGTAGGGCATACTTTTCGGATCTTCCTGTCCAATTCATCCCATGACAGCTCGATGGGGTTTAGATCGGGGCTTTGCGGCGGCCATGTCATTATTTTAAAGTGCCATTATCTTTTTCTTCATTTAAGAAATTTTTACATATCACTGCTCAGTGTTTGGGGTCGTTGTCCTGCATGAATACAAAATTTTCGCCGATTAGACGTTGCCCCGATGGTATTGCATTTTCTTGCAGTATTTCTAAATAACCTTCTTTTCGCAAAATACCTTCGATTCGCTTCAAGTCTCCTGTACCGGCGCAGGAAAAACAACCCCGAACAAGCACAGAATTTCTTCCTTGCTTGACAGTTGGCACTACGCAATCCTGCAACATTCTTTCGCCTTCCGCTCTTCTTACAAAAACGCGCCTCGATTGTCAGAACACCTCAAACTTTGACTCGTCAGTCCATAGCACCCTTTTCCAATCATCCATTGTCCAATTTCTATGTGTTTCTGCCCACTGTAGCCGTTTTTGCCTGTTTCCCCGTCGAAGTAGGGGTTCTTTTGTTGCAATGCGGCCGTGAAGATTTGCAGCTTTTAATCTTCTTTTCACTGTAGCAACAGAAATTTTTCTTGCACGGTCGCGATTCATTTCGGCGGCGATTTCTGATGCTGTCAGTCTCCTAGCAATTTTATACGCTCATCGTCGGCGTGAGTTGTTATTCTCTTACGACCTGAACGCGGCCTATCTCTTAAACTGCCCGTGCGTTGATGTCTCCGAATGATATCACTAACAGTCGATTTATTAACATGTATTTTTTCGGAAATTTTACGCACTGAATAACCTTCTTGATGAAAAGCAACAATTACAGAGCGCTTTTCTAAACTTGTCGGTTTTCCTCGCAACAAGCAGGTTTATTTAGAAACGGAAGCATTTATCAATACACAGCCTTACCTTTGTTAATATTAATTAACATTCAAAGCGTCTACTTGCGATAACCTTATGACATCTGTTTCCGCATATATATATTATATAATTTTTGCTACATCTCAACGAGGCTCAATTAGATGTTGTACATAAGGTATGATGTAAATATGACAATTTCCACCGGCGTATATGATTCAGTAAAAATATGTATCCAATTTAGAGTTCTTTGCCCTGTCCGTCTGTTGTTGGCCGCATCTCAATACACGCATTTGTATACACGTACGTCCATGGTCATTGTAATCATCATCGGCTGTATTACGAAATATGTAGATATTGAAGACGGTCGACGTTAGCTCGAAGCGCTAATAGTAGGCCGAGGAATTAAGAAGGAAGGAGAATTTTAACGTTTAGCAATGCGTTGTTGTTCTCCGGTTTCATTTACTTGAAGTACAAGGGTAATCTGTAAAGTTTCAAGTTTCGACATGAAAATTGGTCTCCCCTTCTTACACGAGTTCCGTTAATTGCGTAAACTGCACCGAGATAAAAAATTCCTTGAGTCGACCAAAAATTGCTTAACTTAATCAACTTTTTTTGTGCAATTTACTCGACATTCCATATGCTTTTATTAACGACATTGCTGATGTTATTTCGTGCGAGAACTTGCTATTCCCAGATGACTCTCGCATAGTCTTCTCTTGAATAATCTTCTTCATCGAAAAGATCAGCATTTAAAATTAAGACATGTTTAAAAACACGCGATGCACGAAGTTGCTACATTTTTTTTACTGATTATCGATCATTTCTACGCCTTGTAAGAGGTTATCTTCCTCACATGATCGAGATAACATTAGAATAATTATACATAATTCGAATCACGCAGTTCGTTGATGTATTGTTTATTGTTATTATTCGAAAAAGAAAAACACAACGATAACTGATTATGTGATTAAATTCCATGACCAATCAAGGAAACGGCTAAAACCCTATTGCACACGCACACGAACGCGTGTCCCACCTTGTTAGGCGCCGGTGTTTCCTACGCAAAATCTCGTCACGGTGACAAGCTCCAACGTCTTGCATTAGATTGTTGTGATATTTGAGCGTGCGGTTGCGTAAGGTACGCGATATACATGAAAGAAACAGAAGAGATTCTCCGTTGAATAAATACGCTTGCTTAATTTCTTCTTAGTTTGATTTTAAAAATAATTCCATTTGTGTTAATTGTAAGTCCGATACTTATACAAGAAATAAATAATGCCGATTAAACCAGCTAATCAATCAGCACAATCTTCAGAAAGCAAAACACTTCCTTATTTATATTTTTGTAATCTACCAACAAACTCTTATTCATCGAATCAACGTTGCAATGTTGAATTTTATTTTGTTTATTTACTCAAGTTTCGGAATCTTTTCCTCGCCACTTACTCTACAAAATACGTTAGCGCGATTGTAAAGAAAGCGAAATCGTCTGTACGTGTTAAAAGAAAAGGAATGGAAGTATAGAAATAAAAATGCGACGGACAGAGAAAGGAGGACGCGTCTCGAAAGATGGTAGATGAAAAAGGAACAAAAATACGTATCCATTAAGCACGTTCCACAACCGATCGAAGGCATTAAAATTGTACGCATTATTTATTTACGGTTGGCTCTCTCGGTCTCTAAGTTTGGCAACCGCATAGCACGTCGTGGTTAGAGCAATGGTGGTTCAACGAACTTGGGACGAAGCGGTAGGTTTGGGTTTATAATGCGCTGCTACTATCTGAATCGACGGGCATCTCCGCTTGGCCCATATTTACGATGGCGAAAACATTTAATTCTTTCCCAGTCTTTAGCACTGGTTATTTTATAGTATTTTCATTCGTCTTCGATACACGTACAATGTTAACCTTAATACAAAGGTGGTTTTTAAAACATTATATCGAAAATCTCGTGTTTCAATTAGTTTTCTTGCGTGTTATTCGACAATGTTTATTATTTATTTACTTATATTTGTTTAGAGAGGTGTAGAGCACGCAACTTTTCTTAACACTAAATTGTTGTGTGTCTTTTGGCCCCACTTTGCAAATTTAGCACTTTTGTGTGGTTTTGTTGGTAGACAAACATTTTACCATCTAGCATTGTTCCTACTAATTGATGATCAAAAGAAAACGTTGAAGTTCATGAATTTGCAACTCGATATTGTTGTATCAACTCATCGGTTTCTTTGGCGAATTATAATCGCATTGGTCGGCAAAAACAGTTGGAAGAAGGTTGAACAGCCAATATTGCATTCTTAAAAGCACAATAAAGATGCTGGAATCTTCTAGACCTTCTTGTTGGAATACTTTAGCTGCTTTAATTACTACTTCCATCGCATCCCCATTTATGGAAAGCAATAGCGACTGTTTCTTGGGATAATTATAAAGTAGTGTTGATCACTACTATTTGGGCGAAATCAAGAGATGGGAGCATTGCTTGGAATAATGTATAGCATTTGACAAAAAAAAATATTTTCTCTGTGTTACGTTGGAAACTTTTCAGATTACCCTCGTACGTCTTGCATGTCCGACTTTGCACATTCACCGAAGGTGAATAATTCTTGAAATGATGCAGAATATCTCAGTTAGAAAAGTCTAAACACCATTCCATCCTCGTTTTTTTTTTTCCACAACGCTAATTAACAAATTACAAAAACCTACACCACTTAAATGAAGTTGACCTACCGCCAATTAAAGTTAAAAGTTCCTAGTTCTACTTCTACGAAGTGCAAGATATCCAATTACTTAATGCCTGCGATATGATTTCGGTCAATTAACTTAATGAAATTGTACGAGATAGTTCTTGTTCTGTCGTATTTCTCTTTTTTTATTTATTTAGGGCAGGTAATAGCAATTTCGCCGGCTTCTACGTCGGAGGACGTTGACCAGTTGAGAGATGGGCAACGACCACTAAATTGACGACAAGAGGGTCTTCAATATGCGGCCAATTGTTTGCGACAAATACGTGAACTACTTCCTCGTTGCGAGTAATTAATTTTTGATCATTTGATCGTCATGGGAATTTGAGAAAAGGGGTTACCTAATTAAGCACGCTCGTTTCGGACGAACACGAATTGCGCTTCATTTAGTTACAATTTGTCATATGTGAATTGCGCCAAAATCAATTCTGATCAGCAACCAGTTCATTACCCAGATTTTCCTTCGAATAAATTATAAATTGCTATGAAACTATTTAACTATGTAACTTTCGAAAACATTATTTGTTCTTTCTCCCAAAGGCGTGACTCTTCATTTCAATTAATAGTTTTGCAAAAAACTCCGGAAAACAACGCAATAACAACTAAACAAGATACCACAGAAAAAAGAACCCAACCTGACCCATTTTCCACTAGTCAAGAGGGAGTGTTACCGACTTACATCAGCGTAGAAATAACCACCTATTAATGCTAATAGGCGGGTATTAACGATGATCGTTCGCGTTGTCTCTCCGTTTGTCATTATTATAACAGTTGCCTCATTATGCGGAATATACGCAAATTACGCAGATGTTTGATATGAATATATGTTCCTGGCTGATCTGCTATGAAGATCTCGCAAGCAGATTGTCACCTTTTAACGGGTTATCTAACGGTACCAAGCTTGCAAAACACTAGCGCGCTAGATAGAATGGGAAAAATCTCGTATGGTTCGCAGAGAATATCATATATTTCTTTTTGCGTTTGGCGGAAAAAATTAGGTCAAAATGTGCGGATGAGATAAGTGTGTCAGAGAAAAATATGTCCCTCTTCGTGCTGTTTTTAAGACAAAAAGATTAGATTACGTCATGGTAAATATGTGTAAGTAAACTGTTTAGGTTTGGACAAGTTTTGAAGGTTTTTTTTTTTATTTTTTTAGAAAGATGCTACGCACATAAAAATATATCCTTCCGCTAACACTGTCTAACAATTAAATTCTTTGGGATAGCGTATTCTTACGATTAGTCTTATTTTATACAATATCATTTTTTAGATGATTGCGGCTTCTTCACATGTTTAATAACTTTAGCAGTTTTCCGGAGCCTATCACTACCAGAGATATCAAATAATAAATGTAGCATCAGTTCCATTGTTTTGTTCATATCATTAAGATTGTTTAGATTTATTTCTGTCTTTGGTTTTATCAATCAATCTGTTTCTTAACGTTGAAGGTACAAATGAAAATATTATTTCTAATTGGGCTGATGAAGCATGCCTCATAACCGCAAATCCCTTTAACCCTTCAACGTCCAAATACTGAAGAGCAACAAGAATGAGCATGATTGTATAAATTTCAATCTTCTTGGTCTTGTACCGCGCTGTATTGTTTGTCATTTCTTTCGTGAGTTCTGGAGCAGTAAATTAAGGATCGCATCTCTTATTGCTCTCTTGTTGTTTTTACGCAAACAACGCCAACGCAATGATACAAACCGAAACAATTGTTTCTGCATTAAATCCACGAAATTTAGCAACGCAGCGAGCATCCACACATACATAGTTGAATAGAATTTCCCATTCCGTTGCTTTTGCCTATTACCAAAAATAGGTTTCAATATACGATGTAGTTATAGCTAACATAAAAAAATATAATTAAAAAAAAAACATGGCTCTCTCGATGACCACATTATATTTGATGCACCAAATAATTTGCAAATATTTTATCCAACAAAATCGATTTATTATAAATTAATCTCAAAAGAACCACGAGAACAATAAGCAAAATATATTTCGAGCGTTTGAAATGCGCTCGTCCAACTCTTAACGTCCAATTGGTACGTTGCCTAACGCTAAAATATTTACGCCGACACGTTCAGGCGTAACAGGAGCGCAGTAGTGGCAAGCACAACGTCGCAGAAAATGCAGACAACGCGATCAATTTAGCAAATTTTACACTTCGATTGCTGTAAATTGATAATGGGTGTCATTTGCTCAATTGGGCCAAATTAGTCGCTAACGATATACGAGGAGGAATACCAACGTTAGAAGAAAGTGCGTCGTACGTTTTTAGGAGCACGATTGGGACCGCTTGCGTCTCGTTAATTTGGGCTTTTAGAAGTAGGCTGAATTTTTGTGTTGAATTTGTTTTAATAAGAAAAAAGTTAAGATTGTTTTTTGCACAGCCAACTAAATATTCCGAAAATATTGTTTCTTTCTTTTTTTATTATTATCTCGGCCTAGCTGCTTTATCAACAACCAATATCCCCAACCACAGTGTAAGATCTTATATTATGCAGAATTCTGAATTTATCAAACCAACCGTTTAATGCGCTGAAACTGCTGTTTTCGTCTTTGTTACGTATTACTGGACCCGCAAAGAAAAAAAACAGCAACACCAAAAACGATACATAAAAGCTAAAAATGTAATAACACCAGAATTCTAGACACGGAACGTAATAGCAGAAAGAATAATGGTTTTTTCGACATATCTAGTTAACCGTCACCCTGTATACAACGTGTTCTTCCCTTTCTTAAGTTGATGACAAAGTTTATTTCTTTTATTTCGCGTCTGGATAGAATAAGCTTGAAGGAGGAAATTTTATAAATCCGCACGCTAACTTTTCTGTTTGTTTCAGATGTTCAAGTTCTTATTTACGATCTCATGTTCCCCGGCAATTCTTAATCTTGAAAATTTCAGCTGTCGTCGACATAATCGAATGCAACTCTCGTATATAGAACAATAAAAAAAGAAAAACCTTAACATGGGAGTCTTGTTCGCTTCAGCTGCACCGCATTCACCCTTCTGCCTTGTCCGTAACAATGCTACAAACGCGACCAATACCGGTTGGCAACCTCTTAGGGTCGCAGTTTAGAGTTCAGCGTGTAGTCGAACAATGCACTCGCGATTACCAACATACCCAGCTGGTTCGCTGGCTCCTATTGGCCACATTTATTTGAATTCGGAATGTGCAATATTTTAGCTAATAAAAAGTTCTTCGGCTTGACGTTGGACTCAAGAGTTCGACGAACCCGAAAGCCTAATTGATTGACTTGTAATTTCGGGTCTTATTTTACTACGATGTAGAATACAATATGATATGCATATGTATTGTGGAGCTCGTGGTCAATAGCCTTTGTTGCAGGGGGGTTTCGCTGCGGCTCGTATAGCGTAATGGTGTATAGGTTTGGGTTCTTTTTTGGGTGGTGGGGAAATTCGAAGATTAGTATTATATTGCACTTCCAACGAATATTGAATTTTCAGTAGGAATTTGATGAATCCAATATGAAGTGAAATAGGGGAAAATTGATACGCATGTTACGCCTTAAAGTGATCGGTGCGATGACCTTTCTAAATAAAAATTAATTACGAATGACGCTGATATCTGTATTTTGCGTTTCCACGAACGTTCAAATGTTTTCAAATGCGCTTTTTGGAATTTCATTTCGTTTTCTGGAACAATCTTCATGGAATAAAAATATTTTGACCGCGGTAGCCAAACCTCGGTATTTACGAATAACCCTATATAGAAATAAATCTTTTCCTCGTGACGACGTAAAAATTTGAACCGGTGAAAGTTGCCCAGATATCAATCTGCCGTACGTGCCCGGCTCGGTCGACCATAACTCGATCAAGCGTGCCAGTTTACGGAAAGGTTAAAACTTGAAACCGTTGTGCCATGATCAAAAAACGGCTACAAAATGCGAAATACGACAGAGGATCGCTTTACGCAGCGGATCCTTTATTATTATATCGAGTTTTTGTGACGTAACGAACATTTGATAACAGTGTTGACTACTTGACTTTAATTTTTATCAAATTAACAAATTTCAAGCCTTAACATGAAGATGACGTAACTCGTGAGATATATTCTGGTAATATAATCGAGCAATTTAAAACTGAGATTAACGCTATTTACGGGAACTAGGCATAGAGCGAAATTTTGGCTGAATGTAAACGTGCTCAAACCAGTTTGATTGACGATGGATGTTTAGGGCAGCCAAAGACAGCAACCACTACCAATAACATCAGACAAATTCAGCAAATGGTGGTAGATAACCGTCGAATTAAGGTTATTAGAGGCTGTGGACACGCACGACAATGCTGTTATCTAGGCGAAGTTCAATTGTTTTGTCAACAGGGGTCAACAGTGGTTTTTGGAAAATTTAAATAACAAATATGAAGATGGCTAATTTTGAGGATATGGCTGATTTTGAAACTTACAAGTAATAAAGTAAATAACGTTGAAAGAAATTAACTTAAAACGTATTGTCGCTATTAAAGTTTTTATTGAAAAAAAAAGTATAAAAAGGAAATTTATGTTAACGAACGGTTAAAAAAAAAGAACTGAAAGACAATTGCAATAAGTGTTTTGTTATCGCAGTGCTGCTTTGCTTATATCCAACTCCGTTGTTTCCCCGCAGAAAATATGCTGAAGTACTACATATGCTACACTTATATACATTTCGAAACGCACACAGTTGTAAAACAAAAACAGTTCGCAGATGTAATAAAGCCTGTTTCTTACGAAATAAAAATAAGATAATTTATACAAGTTTACAGTCGTCCCAATTTTGCACGGCCATTGTCCTAAACGCAAACGCACATGCCGTACATCAATCACATAATTACGCGTCCCACCAAAAAAAAAAAACAAGAAACGCCCATTTCACTTAAAGAACGGACCGTTTAAGTTAATAAAAATCGTTTTACGTTGACATTAATTAAATTCCGCGAAACATATTATCATTTCCCAAAAGGACTGAATCATTCCAGAACGTTTATGACCATAAATCGACCATCCCCTTCCTACAGGCATGAACCTTAGCTTCCCGGGTCATCGTCCTACATTTAAAATTTTTTATTCGGTCAGACGGGTGCCAAAAATTCCCATGCGGATGACGCCGCCGCGTCTTAGGTGCGTGAAAAAAACATCCTGCTTACGCTATTTTATGCCATCGATCGCTCGGCGATAATAAAAAAAAAGAACGATGTTATAAAGGTGTAAAGGTTATTAAATATGTTTTCGTGTTTTAAGGGAGAACAGAGAAAGTTGCATCTTTTGCGGGTGTCGATTTGTAATGTTATGTAAACAATGTTTGAGGTCGGTTGCATTTGTTCTGCTTATTTTTTTTTTTATTAGTTAGTTAAATGTTAGCGGTTTGCCTAGAAGTTGTGCAAGTGACTTTTATAAATATAGTCAATAATTTCGTAAATGATTTTGGGACATTCATCAATTCTCAATTGTTGGCGAAAAATTATCCACTGACGAATTTCCTGTTGAACCATTGGAGCAAACATCTTTAATTGGAGTTGCCCCATGGGGTCTGCAATTCTGACGAGTGCGGATTGTTTTCGAGAAAGAAGTCTCGCAAGTTGAAATGATTTGCTTCTGAATAAATCGTTTCTTCACTTCATTTCCATACGTCACAAGTACCGTTCTCGATTAATAATTATTCGCGTTAGATTTATTTATTTAGATAAATCAGTTTGAAAATCTGCTCGCCTAAATTGATGACAGTCATCTGTATAACAAGTGGCGGTGACGTTGGCGCAAAAGACGGGACGCCAAAAATATATTTCCGGAAATCTGGAGCTTTTAGAACATTCTGCAGACAGCGCCCTATTAACTAAATAAACTTCACCCAGCGGCGAAGCTGCAGGTTACACGTTGCGCATATAACAACTAACAAATGCTACTCCTGTCATGTTGAGAACGTAACTTTGCCAAATTTCGCGGATACTAGAACACGAGTAATTTATTCGTTCGTAGCTCGTTAAATATGGCTTCCAGACAGACATAAAATACGCACAAGCGTTTAGATAATCATGAACTAATAATTCCGACTAGTTTACATTTAGTATTACATGTATACGGAGGCGCGGCGATTTATTTTGTGGGAAAAGTCGCATAAAGCTATGATTATTTAGTTGTAACTATAAAGTAAGGTAGTTTATGGGAAAATGTCACTAAGGAAACATCTTCATTTCACGACTCTCCGTCACCTCTACGAGTTTGTTAATGATTTTTAAATGGACCCTGTATACAGAGTAAAATTGAAATAAAATGGACCAACCTGTATGGAGATACATGAATCTATGTTATTGAGGGTTTAAAGCGAATAGAACTTAATTATCTCCTTCAGTAATAATTATTTTTACAAAATTTATTGAAATATTAAATTGAAAAAAATGTAAAACGTCGTTTTTAAAACATCTTCTAATTCTCATCTTTATTTTATATTTTTACATTTACCTTGAATATTTAATTACATCTGTCCCTCATACTTAGTATAATTTTCATGCAACCGCTGAGAGCATGTCGTGCACATCCAATCTGTCTATCAATTTTATAATCTTCATCACGTCCTACATTTTCATTTCTGTAAAAATCTAGTCCATCGTTATCGCTATCTTCGCGCAAACAAAACATTAGAAGGTTTGAGTTGGTCTAATTTCTTCCTTTTCAAATTTTTAGGTTTAGAAATAGCGACCCTCCTTTTAAGTTTTTGTAATTTTCTCTCCGACTTCTATTCCATTCATTTTTCTTTCATTTTCACTCGAACAATGGTTTTTTCAATACCTTCGGGTGAATTTAGAATTTTTGCAGCTTTAGCACAAACAATTACTTCTTACTGGCAAAGGTAAGTCAACTATTTTAGAAGACCTGGGAATGGATACTCTGAGAGTTTCCAGGTATTACCCAAGTTTCTTATAATCTTGATGCGATTTGCAACTACGCTTGGTGTACAGGACCTGTCCTGCCATCAAAACCCGGTTCATTAGCAAACATTTCTGGAGACCCTAAATTAAGAAGTCTCGTTTCCTGCGTTGGTTTCCGCGTAATTCGAAATTGCAGAGATATTGAGCGGAATTGGCTTTATCAACAGTGGCCGACTTTCATCAAGCACACCCTAAAAGATTCTCAAACTGAAGGTGTAACCTTTGCTGATTTATTGTCAAGCTGCATGCTGCTCTTGTAAAATATGTCGGTGTTGTTTCCAATCAGAGTAAGTCAAAATATCCTTGAACTACAAGTTTATTTATCCCGAGTGCCGAGTTCTTCGGAATCAACCTACGATTCTCTAGCAGATAACGTAGGGTTTCGCCTTAAGAAACAGCAGGCAATCGTCACCTGCTAACTGAGACTTAGAGTTAAATTTATGTTCAATTTTAAATTGTTTTGGTAACTTAAACGCCGTTGATTTGACATTATTTGATTGAGATGAAATCACAAGCTTTTTTTGCCCATTCTATTAACCCAACAGCGCACTGCAATCAAGGGTTCCTTTTGTCAATACTTTAGATTTTAGTAGCCTCTTCAAGGCTAAAACAGTTAAGTCATCGTCCTCTCCTGGATCCTGGTTTCCCTTTGTATTCAGTTGGCATTATTTGAAAACATATTTTCATTCGCCTTGTATAATTTTTCAAGATCATTTTTTTTACAATCAAATCCAATGCTTCGACGAATAAATACAATTTAAAAAATCTAGCTTAAATAACAATGAAGGAGCTTTTGGTTCACCATTGTAGTGAATGTTTATGGTTTTAAACGTGGGGACATTATATTTCACGGTTTAACAATAAGGATCGAAATATTAAGTGTACAATAAATACTTCCTTTTGAAGCTTGCGTTGCCTTCGGCAATTTAAAATTGAATAGCGTGCGGATATAAATGTAAGGATAAATGAAAACATGACATGGTTACGATTTTTCATACTATTTATTTTGATCGCGTGTCACCAGTTCGTTATTTTATATACACAGCCGTTCAATGAAGTCCGATCATGCAATAAAAATCTATTATATCACACTGTATACAATTATTAATACATAAAATTAGAAAAATATTAAGCGTACACTCTTTTCTAAGGGATTAAAGCCAGAAATTATTATGTAAAGTGGAAATATTGCGACGACCACAATAAAGTCCCTTTTATTATCATTCCAAGAATTTCTCGGAAGTACCGGATCTTTTGAAACGGGTCGTTTGGGGATTATTAACGAACAATACATTTAGGAAATATACCGCAGCATCACTCTTGTTTATTTATCACAGGCGTAAAGATATAAATTTGCTTCATTTTACTGTTAAACGTGTGTTGGTGTGCATCTGTCGTGTTTGCGCGAAAGTTTCAAGAAAATTTACTTCAAAATGGCACGTGGCAAGCCTACCAGTGTAGAAAAACGTTCACGCATTATTACGCTGTTTGAAGAAGGATATTCGGG
>LR736871.1:5207415-5218671 GCA_902654985.2 Oryctes borbonicus | reverse complement strand
GAATGTTTTACATGGATGTTTGTATAGATATCAAAAGAAAAAAAAAACACGAAGGTGGAAGTGTAAAAGACCTGTAAATCTGTATTAGTTTTAATAACTGTGCTATTATCTAGATACAAATTTTCAGCAGAGACAATGTTCTTATTATCTTCATTTTATTTATCAATACAGATGTCTCACCGGGAACTGCATCGATTAATACATGAAAAACTATGTATATATTAGAATATGTTGAAAATTCGGTAGTACACTAAAGTCGACGTAGGCCATTGAATTAAAATATTTTTAATGTCATTCGGCTCTGGTGTACTGCTAAGTTTGCAGAGTTTTCCAATGTTACACCCTTTCATACATACACTACCGTCCATATTAGTTCGGACACGCAAATAAATGTTAAAAAGGCGAGAAAATATTGAAACTCATTTTTCCAAAACTTAAAATTTTTATTGCATTTTATTAATAGCGATTAAAATTAAAGTATAAAAGTAAAAAAAAAGTAATTCTAACGAAAAATTAACAAAAACTTCTTGAACATTCCGTTCATCAAAGAAACTCCCTTTTGCGCGAAGAACAGCTTTCGCAATCCGAGGCATCCGCTCCACTAGTTTTTCAAAGACTCTATTTGGGATATTAGTCCATTCCTCTTGTAAAATGTTCCACAGGTGGCCTACGGAGGTAAGGCATACTTTTCGGATCCTCCTGTCCAGTTCATCCCATAACAGCTCGATGGGGTTTAGATCGGGGCTTTGCGGCGGCCGTGTCATTATTTGTAAAGTGCCACTATCTTTTTCTTCATTTAAGAAATTTTTACATATCACTGCTGAGTGTTTGGGGTCGTTGTCCCGCATGAATACAAAATTTTCGCCGATTAGACGTTGTCCCGATGGTATTGCATTTTCTTGCAGTATTTCTAAATAACCTTCTTTTCACAAAATACCTTCGATTCGCTTCAAGTCTCCTGTACCGGCGTAGGAAAAACAACCCCGAACAAGCACAGAATTTCTTCCTTGCTAGACAGTTGGCACTACACAATCCTGCAACCTTCTTTCGCCTTTCGCTCTTTTTACAAAAACGCGCCTTGATTGTCCGAACACCTCAAACTTTGACTCATCAGTCCATAGCACCCTTTTCCAATCATCCATTGTCCAATTTCTATATGTTTCTGCCCATTGTAGCCGTTTTTGCCTGTTTCCCCGTCGAAGTAGGGTTTTTTTTTGTTGCAATACGGCCCGTGAAGATTTGCAGCTTTTAATCTTCTTTTCATTGTAGTAATAGAAATTTTTCTTGCACGGTCGCGATTCATTTCGGCGGCGATTTCTGGTGCTGTCAGTCTCCTATTTCGCTTGCTCAGCAATTTTATCGTCGGCGTGAGTTGTTATTTCTCTTACGACCTGAACGCGGCCTATCTCTTAAACTACCCGTGCGTTGATGTCTCCGAATGATATCACTAATAGTCGATTTATTAACTTGTATTTTTTCGGAAATTTGACGCACTGAATAACATTCTTGATGAAACGCAACAATTACAGAGCGCTTTTCTAAACTTGTCGGTTTTCCTCGCAACAAGCAGGTTTATTTAGAAACTAAAGCATTTATCAATACACAATAAACTTTCGGGTGACCTGCTCCCACCGCAAAGAGTATTGTAAATTTATTACCCGCAATATTGACTCAAAAATAATCCTATTTGCGTCAATGAGGATTATCCTGAAAATTACTATATTGGGTCATAAAATATAATAGGTTTTTAATCATTCTCTAATCGATATTCTTGGAAGTTTGCCTGTACAATTGGATATAAACTTCATAAAGAACCTAATATAAATATGTTACTTATATATAAACGCAATTATATTATCTTTTAGTAGAGTTTACATTTTACTAGGTGTCCGAACTAATATGGACGGTAGCGTATATCGTTTGATGCAGTTCCCAGTGAGACAGCCCTGTATAGTCTCTTGTTTATGCCTAAATCTTCCGTCAGTACATGATGGTAATATTATTACAATTACAACATTACCATCGAAGTACGCTACAAACATTATTTCAAAAGAGGATCTGAAGACATACCCGAGTAATATAACTCCTTCACGCAATCTATAGCCTAGATTCGAGCTAAATCGAAATTTATGTTTATTTGTATAAACGATTGGGGCAATAAAACGTCTCGAAGACGTCGGAAAAATGAAAAACGCACATTCTGACACGTCGTGAATGGCGAAAATGCGAAGCGACGCCTCTACTAGCTGCAGTCGAAACAGTAATAATCTACAGCTTTGTAATAAAAGCCACGCAAACGTATAAAATATCGTAGCAATAAACCAGGCCGTGTCAACGCACACGTGTTGTTTTAGTTTGTTTTGCCGTGATTTTACGCTTGCTGATTTTTTTCTTTTATTGCGTGGAACGGGAGAGGAAAGTTCTATTATTGATGTTATGTGTATGGTTTCCACGTTATGTAGTGTCAGGTCCTTATTTACATCAAAAAATTTCATGAAATAGTGCTGAAATTATTGCGAATATGTGGAGATGCAGAGATCATTCACCTAAAAAGTCAATTAGAAAGCTTTCACGCGTCATAGGGTATTTGTCAGCATATTCCTAGAAAAGATCTCGGAAAATAACCGCGTTGTGCGCAAGAACTGAGGCACATTGAGGACGCAGTTCGGCAATTTTTTTGAAAATTTGAAAATTTGAAGATCACATGAATGATGATAACATCCTTGATAAATCCTTCTCCTCAGACGAAGATTGGTTCCATCTTCATGGACAAACCATGTGTATCTTGGTAATAAGTTTCTCTGGTCTTCAAATCCCAAAATCCAGCATTACTTTGTGAGTGTCACGAGAAATTAAAAAATAATCTGAGTTGCGGAGTGACAATGGATTAGGACTATCTCCCTATCCATTTTACCCCAAACTTTGAAATTATCCAGTTTCGTACCGTTATGTTCTCGAGGGACCAGCTGCATGCATATAACCGTCATATGTACTTGCTGTAACCAGCATAAAAAATAATTCAAAAGGAACACATTTTTGCAACATTACTTAACATTGGAAGTAAGTTCCAATCGGGAAAGAAACATTTAAATTCGAATGCCTCGTTCATTTAAAAACAGGAAAAACGATACCGAAACACTAATTATCGGAAATCGATAAGCAAAAAGGTATTTATCGCCATCCCAATTATATTTATATGAATAAGTTCGTTGATTTCTGCATATGCGAGAGTAGGAATAGGAAGGATAACAACGTCGCGTTAGAGGAAAGAGCCGAGCACTCGTATGTATATGTAGAAGACGGAGAGAAGAGAGTTCAACGAACCCATCGGGCTTCGGTTTATTTTTAAAACGATATTGTTATCTGATGCATTAATTAGACCATATGTATGTCATTCGATACGTTCCATACAATTACAATACGAGAGTCTCACTCACAATCAGTTAGTCAGCTAGTCGGAGTTTGTCAGCCTCCTTATTTCTTTAATGCTTTCTTTTGCCTTTTCTACATGTACGGGTGGTAACCAGCACTATTTTTTTTTTGTTTATTTGTTCTAATTGGGTTTGCATTTACACAATTTAATTGTTTAACTGGAAGATCATTAAAAATCATTTTCATCCGAAAATATGTTAACCCTCTGAACCGTTTTGTTCAAGCCTGTATTAGCTAAATGAAAAAACTTATTTCAAAAAAGTTACAAAAAATTAAAGAAGGACAATGTTGCAGGCGGTACAAATAGTTGTTGAGCGTTCTCCTACTTTCCACAAGCTTACACTTGCTTTTATAAGGTAGGTTGGGGGCTCGTACGCCCCCGGTCCTCTACCCAACCTTGTAAAAACCGTACCCCGAGCAACCACAATTATTCTTCTCACAGCAGCAATACAACATGCAGTCGTCCAGAAGAAGTTCTATAACTGAAAGCGAAACCTAGGCAGACTCGTGCAATTACGGGCACGATTTCAACCCGGAAACCTAAATACTTTAAAAGGAATCAGCTTCTATTCCTGGATAGTTTAGTGATTGAAAACAACAAAAAAAAAACGGAAATATACATCTATAGAAAGGAAACAAACACTAATAGGCACATTATACCATCGTGGACAACACAAAATGACCGTTAATTAATAGACTAGTAAAATTCTCAAAAATCAGTAGGTGCAATAAAGAACTTAAATTCATAAACAAATGTAGCTCTTTACAATGGGTAAGAAAGTCCAACATGTGATTAGTAATGTTTTTAGAGGTCAAGAGATGAACGTATGTTTCAGTTGGCGCAGTACATTTAAAAATTTTCTGGCCAAACCGAAAGAAAAACCGGACATGAAAGAGAGGTCGAGAATTTATAAAATTGCACGTAATGACTGCGACAAAGCCTATATTGGTCAAACGAAAATAGCAATAGGCACCGAATTCAAGGAACACATCAGATATTATCGCTTTGGCAGAATAGAATCGTTTATTTACATAAAAAGCAACACAAATTTGATGAATCGAGAGAACGGACCGTTATCGTACTCAGTTCTGTTTGATTTATAAGGGTAAAGGTGAAGCGCCACATGTTTTACGTTTATCGCTGCAATAACTAAAAACCCTTTCGTCTGTGTGCGCTAGCTAGAAAAAGCAGACCGTTCCTCCTAATCCATTCACCTTGCCTTTACGTCCAATTCACGCGAGAACATCAGAAACACCAGCATCAGCAGGCGAAACGCAAATCGTCCGCTTCCTGGGCCTATTTCTTTTCCTTCTCCGCGAATCGCGGAGGCTGCGCCGCGCGGCGCAAATGTCACGGGTAACTGAGATCGCATGCATGCACAACTTTCGCGAGAGGTCGTTGACACACGAATGCATACACAACAACTGCGAGACGACGACAAACGCGAAACGACACATACAAGCGCAGCCTACTTTAACGGCGGCATATATTGTACGTGCGAATGTGTACATTTGAGTCAGTCGGTAATGTTAGCGTGGAACATGGCGCCTCTTGTCGATTGCACTTCTAGCATGACGAATACGAATAGTAATATCCATATGAGTGACCTTTAGAAGTGATTATGTAAAATTATTTAGTAGTTTCGTATGATTACCCACACGTCTTATTAAAAAGAAAAAAAAATAGAAAGCTATAAGAAAAATTTAAACGGCACGTGTAGCGCGCAAGATAATGAGAAACATGGCGTACTGCAAGGAACTACTGTTGGACCTTTGCATTAGTTACAGTTAGTTGAGGTAGAGGACATAGATGGCTTTCTGAATTTGAAACCAGGGGAGCTTTCCTCATTAATAATTGATAAAACGGATTAATGCACTGGGAAGGTATTCCCTTATTAGCGGACTGTCTCATAAACACCCTCTTGCTTTGAATTTTAAATATTGATTCATAGGTCTGTTTTGCCGTCCAGTTCCGATGTTCTCGGGCCCACTGCAGCCCTTTCTACAGGTTATCCCGGCGTAGCAATTGCTGCAAATTTCCTTCCGCTGGCCGGCGTTTAACCGTAGTAACTGAAATCGGATGCTGATGTCCGCGATTCTGGTGGAGCTTCGTTCCGATTTGTTTTATTTATTAATTGTAGTAGATGATCTTCTGCTGAGGTGGCTATACGTGGTGGACTTAAACGGCCACGGTCTTTCAAATCGCCTGTTTGTTGATATATAGGCGAATGGTATATTTTATTGTTGTCGGGGCTAGATTTAATTTCTCACACATTTGTCTACTGGAATAACTTTCTTCATGCAAAATTATTATGACTAATACCTATTGATTGATGGAACATTTCGAACACCGCTTGTCACAATAATTCAAATAAGGAAAATATTATAAATAGTGAAGGCGGGTAGGGCGGACACCCTAACAGAGAGAGGGGATGCCATAAAATCTTCATCTGCTTGGTCCCATCGATATGACGTGACTAATAAATAGGATATAATAATTGGCTGCAAATGTAATTGGATATTCCGGGTTATAAAATATGTAATTAAATTTCTTGTTCCTAAAATTTTTCTTATTTCAGGTGCGTTTAAAGGTGCGACAAGTATATATGAATATATACTTGTCGCACTTCATAATAAAGATTATGAATGCAATAAAATTTATTAAATTAAGGCACTGTAAAAACGGTAATGTACACTGCCGTTCAGAGAAGTTCGGTCGGTTAGTAAAAAACATGAAAAGGTTACAGAAACAAACGAAACTAAAAACAAAATGCAATTTTATTGTATGTACAGGTAAAAACGACAAGAATAAATAAATAAAAAGTTATTCTGGCCTAATATAACATACTGAACATTATATTTTTTTTTCATCGAAAAAACCTCCTTTGGTGTTAATCACCGCTCGAACTATTCTAGGCATCCTTTCGATAAGTTTTGTTAAAACGGATCGTGGAATATTAATCCATTCATGTTGCGGAATATTCCGTAAATGTTCTTGTGAAGTTGGGCATATTTTTCGGATCCTCCTGTCCAATTCATCCCACAACACCTCTATTGGGTTCAAATCTGGGCTTTGTGGGGGCCATGTCATTACTTTCAGGGTGTGCTGTTCTTCTTGCTCCTTTAGATAGTTCTTACACACTAACGCAGTGTGTTTTGGGTCGTTGCATGAATCCTGATGGCATTGCATGATTCTGGAGTATTGCAAAATAATGTTCCTTCCTCATTACACCCTGCACTCTGCATAAATATCCCGTCCCAGCAAAGGAGAAACATCCCTACACTAACACAGAACTACGCCCTTGCTTCACTGTTGGCACAATGCAGTCCGGGATCAATTTTTCGGTTTTAGATCTTCGGACATAAACTCGTCAATTTTGCCCAAAAACCTCAAACTTTGACTCATCACTCCAAAGCACGTGTTTCCAATCATCTAACGACCAATTTAGATGAGAACGGGCCTACTGTAGCCGTTTTGCTCTGTTGCCCCGATGTAATAAGGGTTTTCGAATGGCAATGCGTCCATGAAGGTCCACTTGTTGAAGTCGACATTTTACCGTACTCGCCGAAACTTGCTCTTCACGGCCGCGAGTGACTTCGGCTGCTCTTTGTGACGCTGTTAATTTTCTATTGCGTTTGCTTAATAATACAATTCTCAAATCTTGAGCTTTTGTTGTTTTCCTAGATGCTCCAGGACGAACGCGATTTTCTATAGTTCCAGTTGTTCGATATCGCTTTATGATGTCATTTACTGTTGAACTTCTCATATTTATTTTTTCAGCAATTTGTCGCCCCGAATATCCTTCTTCGAACAGCGTAATAATGCGTGAACGTTTTTCTACACTGGTAGGCTTGCCACGTGCCATTTTGAAGTAAATTTTCTTAAAACTTTCGCGCAGAAACGACAGATGCACACCAACACACGTTTAACAGTAAAACGAAGCAAATTTATATCTTTACGCCTGTGATAAATAAGCAAGAATGATACTGCGGTATATTTCCTAAATGTATCGTTCGTTAATAATCCCCAAACGACCTATTCCAAAAGATCGGTGCTTCCGAGAAATTCTTGTAACGATAATAAAAGGGACTTTATGGTGGTTGTCGCGATATTTCTACTTTACATAATAATTTATGGCTTTAATCCCTTAGAAAAGAGTGTATGCTTAATATTTTTCTAATTTTATGTATTAATAATTGTATACAGTGTGATATAATAGATTTTTATTGTATGACCGAACTTCACTGAACGGCAGTGTATGTGTACGTATTTTCATATTTTAAATGACCTTATATGTTAAGTTACGTATTACAAGATTACAACTAATTATACCCTTCTCGAATTCGAAGATATAACGCATACAACAACACGAAATATTAACTGGTTTACGTGAGTTGCTCGCTAGTTACACGAAACATCAGCCGACAATATCTAGACCCAGTTTGATAATGTCAAACAATGTCGCGCCTGTGTACTTGTTATTTATCCATTTGTGTGTGTATGCTTCGAGTGTATACATTTCGTATATATTCAAGTAAATATCGATATTGGTGTGACAGTCGAAAGTCCTGTGTGTAAACAAACATGTAAACATACGTACGCCTACTCTACACAATATAACATTGATACGGGATATAACTTTGGTCTGTTTAACGTACACCGTTTAAAAATAGAAATTCCAAAGATTAGACGGTTTGACTGCGTATACTTACTACTGATTGGCCACGTTAAAAGTTGGTAGTTAAAAGTAACGACGCCGGAAACCTACGTACCACAAATACTAGTTTTTTAGTAATCCTTTTTAGTTGTAAACAAAAAAATTTAATGATATCTTGAAGTTGGATAAACCCTCAAATATCTCCCCTTCCGTAACGATTCTAACCGCTTGGAAGCACGCGATCGAAGTGGCGATTCCTAAGCTCCGCAATGATCCTTCATCTCCCAAAAACTACCGCTCCATAAGCCTCCTGTCTTCTCTGCCTAAGCTGTTGGAAGCATCCTTTACCGGAACATGCTGAAGATACTTCCAGACGAACCATTTGGATTCCGAGTCGGGTTGTGGTCGGATTTCCAATTGCTTCATCTGGATGAGTCAATGAGAATCGCTCTCGAACTCATGGGAATGATTGGCGCGGTGTTTTTGGAAGATTTCCTGTAATTTTGCATCGCGGTGTAATTTACAAAATAAGAAGAGACTGATTGATCCTTTTTATTTTTTATACACACGATGTTCTTCTAACTGTCCAAGTTACTACAAGGTACTGTAGTTTATTAGAAATAACCTATTGGGAGAGAACTACAAATACCCAGCTACCGGTGGAGACTTCGACGAGAGGTGGGAAACAGTGCAAATCTTTCATTGCCTTGAGTAAGGGAAAAACCATAAGATCAATTTCCTCGCTAGTTCAAGGTGACATGGTTGAGGGACGTGTTGCTGATATGGAGGACCAATTACCGTTATGCGGAATACCATAATCCAATCGTCCTTTAAAGGATTAAAGGATGAAATAAATGGAAAGAGGATGGAGATCCTGGTATGATCCAATAAAACTATTTTTTAAATTCTTCGATTCATCAAGAGGCAGGCCATAGCAATTTTGGAATGTATATTTTGAATAACCTTATATTTACGTGCACCGAATTTATCGTCGAAGGTAAGATATTCAAGGTTTCTCGTCGATTGCATTGGATGGAGAGGATTTTCCCGTAATAATGGTACCCTGATCCGATAAAAATTTTAATAATGCCAATATGCATTTGAGAAACGATTTATTTTGATTTTTCTTTTTACTTCAATATTAAGATGATCCATCTTTTCAAACGTAATCTTACCTCATAATTAAAATAAGAACTAAGTGCAAATGTAACAAATCATATTTTAGTCGATATCAACGCTTAAGAAAGGTAAGAATCTTCGAATCTCCCAAAAATCGAACGCAATATGCGTCCACCGACGACAGTAATCGTCTGCACAACCATCCGAAACCTCCACAGATCATCGACCTTTGACGTCTCCGTCGCCAGGTCACTAGGTTAGTTAGACCAAAAGAAACATTCCGTTGTATTATATGGCTCCTCCGTACCAGCGTCCCACACGATGAACGCCCTCTATCGCACACCTTGGCAGATATACACATATAGTCATATACTATGTGGTAAATAGTACATAGCGTATATTGTAAAATAAATAAATACAAGTAATATAGTATACAATACGAAAATCTTTGTTGTAGCAATCTGTGATAAAATTTATAATAAAGAAGGCTGTAGGCGTAATTTGCAGTACTTATTATGAAAAAAAAAAAATACAGATAATAAAATAAATAAAAAATACAATAAAGATTGTAATAATTCTTACTACAGAGACTCGTCAATATAAGCTTCCTATCCTTAAAATTATATGAAAATTTGGATTCAAAAACTTCAATTTTTGATCAATAATGATAGCAAGGACTGTGGCGTAGTATGGTAAACAACACATAAGTATCGGCAACCTCCGCACCTCCTCATCAACCGATGATGAGGACCATTCGTGTCCTCGAAACGGCCGTCCCGGATTAATTAAACTTGTGTGGTGCGGAGGGTGCCGATACTTATGTGTTGTTTAAATTTTTGATTTTTAAAATAAAGTATGTACTTTTTACATAAAGCACAAAAACTTTGAGATGACGGTAATCCAGCGTGTCCAGGCGAAAACTCTATAATTAGAAACAATTGTTTCATAAACACTTATAAAATTTAGCAACGATAATGATAAGGTGCGGCAATCATGATCTTCCACTTCGTTCCACAAAAATAAATGCTTTAATTTCTTTTGTAAGAGCGGTGCCAATGCTAAAATTTCAACATGGTCCTAAATATCTGGAAAGCAGTTACCTTTAGAGGTAAGTTGCCCTAATACAAATTGCTTAGATGCGACGTTGTACAATTAATTGAAAAAGTTGGTAAACAATGCCAGGAATTCCACACACATTAATATCATTGAAGCTCCTAATTAAGGAGTTGCGTGAAATAGCCTGATTTCCGCTTTAACACCTGCAGTTAATTAATAGCATTTTATGATCGTAACATCAACATGAGAGGATCTACATTTGATAAATTGCTTCGCGCTACAACAAATTCCTTCTGAGCCATCGTCCATACAGATTTACGTTGTTCCAATTTGTTATAAAACAACAATGAAATCGAAGTAGAATTTTTTAATACAGATACAAATGATTCTAATGGATGTAAACCTGAAGTAAATCGGATGCAAATAAATATCTTGACGTCATGATGATGCCAATCTTGCATATTTGGGCGTCCTTCTGTTAAGAATCTTTTTGAATATTAATTGATCAAATGAAATCATTCTACGTTAATTGCTTAACGATATCGATACTGTTCGATAATTCTAATTCTCGGCTTTTCACACATATTAAGCATCTTCCAGTACTCCACAGAGATACTTTCTCAAAGATAAATATCTTCCCCAATTAATCCAAACGATAATCTGGATAATTTACTTTTCATTTTTCCCGTAAGAGATATACTATTCATCATCTACACAGCTGTTGTAAACCTTGTGGTAACTGATGCGTGTGTCGGTTGTGTTATTGTGGAAGTCTTGCTTTTAGGAGTCGCTTGCCTCATGTCGCTTGTGCGCAAGTCTAACCTAGTCTTTGGGTCGTTGCCCCGTTCTCGCGGCGTCTTGTTCGAATTGTTTTGGAGACCGTCGTCTCTCGTATTACTCCGTTTTTTGGTTAGATTTCGACGTAAACAACGCCGAGTTCGTAGAAAATGGGAAGTGGTCATGATGGTGGGGTTATCTTTGTCTTTTTTTT
>LR736871.1:5165149-5203215 GCA_902654985.2 Oryctes borbonicus | reverse complement strand
AAAAAAATAATACTGCGCGCCTTGACGTCATTCAGGTGCAGAGGTTATTTTTATAACAATCCAAACACAACGCTGGCGAAACGTAATTTTCATTCTACTTATCATATAATAACATTCTCAAACAGTGTCTTAACGAACGCTAGTGAGAAAACACCGACACGTTGCGTACTTACATCTTACTCAGACGGACAATTAACAAAGCGCCATAAAAATGCAATTTTACAATCGGAATTTGCATTTTTATCGGTGTCGAGAACCTCCTGTTTGCTTATTTGTTGAGGCATTTAAAGCTGGTTCTATGAGAGGCGAGCATAATGATATCTGGTCACGGTTTTCTTACGTACAATCCTAGGCAATATATTAACGAAATGTTATGCAGAATTAATTAGGCTTTACTTGTTGTAAGATCTTCTAACACGTATATACAATAAATTTGCGCAATTTATAACACTTTAAATGGGGAAAATTTGCATGAAGTTGTATTAGTTGCCCCACCGCAGGTCAGCGGTCAAACGGTCATGGGATATCTATCATATTTAAGCCTATAATTTAGACTGTTGCGTTAAGTGAAAAGATGAGAAATTGAAATCCTGGGTTTAAATTCTATTTCGTGCTTTTATTTTGTTAAAGAATAAGTGTTGCGATAGCGCGAGGTGCCCTTGAAATTAACCTCTTCGGATTTAGAAGCTTTAGAAGATCTACCAGGTGTTCTGAAATAATGGTAACGATAAAGCTGCTGAGATTTGAGATATTGCAATAATTTAAAATAATAATAAATAATAAAATGATAAATATGAGTTTATAGCAACTAGTAGCCTTTTGAGATCAGAGATAATTAATTTTAATTATTTTAATTCGTCAATGTCTACAAAACGACCTAATTATTGATCCTCGACAAATGAAAATGTTGAGACTAGTTATCTTATTCATTTATTTAGCTTTGTTTAACAAGTTATGACATATAAACTTAGTTTCGACGCTTCCATAGTTACATTTCCATCTTTATCGAGATATAAAATTATAAGTTAAATTAGTTTTTGTTATCTTTCTTCTTTTTTCTGTAATTTATGTATCTTTATATTGCTTTTAAAACGTTTGTTGAGATAACAAAAACAGTAACACTACAAACAGTTTAAAATTGTAAATTGTATGCAAAGAAAAAGAATCGGGAGAAGATTATTGATTTCGTTATTTGTCGTAGAAATTTATTGGCTAAGCCATTCAAAACATTACCCATTTTATCTTCAGTTTAGAGAATAATTTATAGGACGCGGTGCTGTGATACAATTAATTAAAATTTGAGTTGTATGATTTCAAACATGGCGATAATAATAAATTTTAATAGGAAAACATGTTTAAGCACACTGCAAAAGTAGCGAAAAAATTTTTTTGAGGAACAAACTCAACTGGGCAGTCTTCCATTAATCGACTAGCAGAAACTGTATTACAATCCCTCACAACCTACCCTTATTCTGAGGCTGATCTAGAACAACGTTAAAGGCGATTACTTCGATGTGGAGCAAATATTATTTTATTTTTGACGCGATTTCGATTTTTGTCTTTCTTCTCCTTAATATGCGTCGATATCTAACGACCACGTTCTTACGTATATATTGCGCGCCCGTGTAGATATACGCCCGTGCTCAGTGGGCGACTTATGACCCTTCCTGACCTTTCGGTGCAACGTACTTCTTCCACTTACCGCGCGGTGTACACACGGTTTCCCTCCCCTTCGTTCTCTCGGCTTCCATCATCATCCTGTTAACGCCGTCGGATCGCCCGATGTGTCGGGAGGTTTCCCCGCTGACGGGAGGCAGCGGCGTGCGGTGGCGCGCAGAGGGACAACGCCTGTACGGGTTACACGGGCGGCCGAGCAGATCGCGGCGATCTAGATCCGAGTTTTACGGGAGGAGGAGACGCATCAGCGGCTCAACGCTGGCTCCCGTTGAAGCAGAGGACGTATTCGCTGGGTATACAGGGTGTATTCGAAATATGGAATTGACCGAATTGAACTAAAAAAATAATTCCCTCTGACAGATCATATGTTTTGAGCACCACTCTTGACTTGTACGGAATTATCTAAGTACTGGATGAAGAAACGGTAGATGTGGCTTTTTTCTTGTGCTTTACATTGTAGACATTACCCACAGGACACACAACGGCAAACGACAAAGCAACTCTTGATAACAAGAAGCAATCTTGAATTGTAACCTCCAAAAGATGTTTTAAGCGTCTGTACAATTATTTAACATCTCAAAACTTACCGCAAATTAAACGATTTATTTTGCTGTTGTTCTGAAAAGAACTTTCATCAAAAGAAATTGAATTGAGAATTGAAGAAAAATAAACGTCGAAAACTAAAGAAAGGGCAAATAGAAGGTGCAAAACAAATGTTGAAACAACAAAGGAGTTACAATTACAAAGGTTGCATGCATTGCAGTAAACATAAAGAAAGCTCTTATCTAGGCATTGCTGGGCCATATTCTCTCTCACTTCAACTAGTTCATTGATACTTGAAGAAAGAAATTGAACTAACGTAACCATGAAAGTAAAGATACACAAAGAAACACATGAATACGAAACATTTCAACCATATTCTACATTCTACCTTTCTGTATTTCAAATACACCCTGTACACAGTAAAACATCGAAGGGTTAAAAAATCGATACATGGACGGGATGAAAACCCTCACCGCTAGCCGCTTTCCGTTGCCTCCACGCTAGGATAGATAATATGAGAGATGCTGGACGTGAATAGTGATGTAGAACGAAAATAATAAAAGAGAAAAAAACGCGATAGAAGAGGAAGAGAGAATGTAAAAGAACGTCGCTTCTTTTAATAGCGATATTGGAGGTAGTAGTTGGGCGAGAAGGGATAGAGGGAAGCCCTTTTTATTCTCTCCAATTCTCTCTCGATTGAGTGACCCCGATCAAAAGGAATTAGATCGGAATGCCGATGAGTCGTGAGGTGGAACGAGAAATGGTAGGAGGTTAAATGGGGGAACGTGCGATATGAAAAAAAATTAATATTGGATAAATTCCTATTGATATCAGATAAATAAAGGTCTAACAGCGGGATATAAAAATATTCAGGTTTCTGCCTAACATAAAATTATATCCAACCGCACTATACGAGCTTGATTTCTTCTTGTGGAACTCCCTGCATGCCAATTTTTAACTTAAGGCTTTAGAACAAGAAAGGAAAAACGTTCTCTTGAATGCTTGTACTGATATAACTTAAAAGTAAAAAAAAAAGTGTTTATTTATGCGATTTAGTTCAACAAATAAGTCAATTACCACATTCCACAATACCATGCTATAACTTTAAGTTTCGTAGCAAAATTTCCAAACATCTTGTAAAATTCCTACAAGATGCCCGGTGTTTATAACTCCATCACTAATCTATTTATAGTTTTCTATTAAAAGATCTATAAAAAATGTATGTACACTGCCGTTCAGAGAAGTTCGGTTGGTTGGTAAAAAACATGAGAAGGTCACAGAAACAAACGAAACTAAAAACAAAATGCAATTTTATTGTATGTACAGGTAAAAAAGACAAAGATAAATAAATAAAAAGTTATTCTGGCCTAATATAACATACTGAACATTATATTCTTTTTTTCATCGGAGAAACCTCCTTTGCTGTTAATCACCGCTCGAACTATTCTAGGCATTCTTTCGATAAGTTTTGTTAAAACGGATTGTGGAATATTAATCCATTCGTGTTGCAGAATATTCCGTAAATGTTCTTGTGAAGTTGGGCATATTTTTCGGATCGTCCTGTCCAGTTCATCCCACAACAACTCTATCGGGTACAAATCTGGGCTTTGTTGGGGCCATGTCATTACTTTCAGGGTGTGCTGTTCTTCTTGCTCCTTTAGATAGTTCTTACACACTAACGCAGTGTGCTTTGGATCGTTGTCGTGCATGAATGTAAAGTTACGGCCTATTATACGCAATCCTGATGGCACTGCATGCTTCTGGAGTATTGCAAAATAATTTTCCTTCCTCGTTACACCCTGCACTCTGCATAAATCTCCCGTCCCAGCAAAGGAGAAACATCCCCACACTAACACAGAACTACGCCCTTGCTTCACTGTTGGCACAATGCAGTTCGGGATCACTTTTCGGTTTTAGATCTTCGGACATAAACTCGTCGATTTCGCCCAAAAACCTCAAACTTTGACTCGTCACTCCAAAGCACGTGTTTCCAATCATCTAACGACCAATCTAGATGAGAAAGTGCCCACTGTAGCCGTTTTGCTCTGTTGCCCCGAAGTAATAAGGGTTTTCGAATGGCAATGCGTCCATGAAGGTCCGCTTGTTGAAGTCGACGTTTTACCGTACTCGCCGAAACTTGTTCTTCACGGCCGCGATTGACTTCGGCTGCTATTTGTGGCGCTGTTAATTTTCTATTGCGGTTGCTTAATAATACAATTTTCAAATCTTCAGCTTTTGTTATTTTCCTAGATGTTCCAGGACGAACACGATTTTCTATGGTTCCAGTTGTCCGATATCGCTTTATGATGTCATTTACTGTTGAACTTCTCATATTTATTTTTTCAGCAATTTGTCGCCCCGAATATCCTTCTTCAAACAGCGTAATAATGCGTGAACGTTTTTCCACACTGGTAGGCTTGCCACGTCCCATTTTGAAGTAAATTTTCTTAAAACTTTCGCGCAAAAACGACAGATGCACACCAACACACGTTTAACAGTAAGATGAAGCAAATTTATATCTTTACGCCTGTGATAAATAAACAAGAGTGATACTGCGGTATATTTCCTAAATGTATTGTTCGTTAATAATCCCCAAACGACCCGTTTCAAAAGATCGGCACTTCCGAGAAATTCTTGGAATGATAATAAAAGGGACTTTATTGTGGTTGTCGCAATATTTCTACTTGACGTAATAATTTATGGCTTTAATCCCTTAGAAAAGAGTGTATGCTTAATATTTTTCTAATTTTATGTATTAATAATTGTATACAGTGTGATATAATAGATTTTTATTGTATGACCGAACTTCACTGAACGGCAGTGTATACCGTGTTGGAAAGTTGGGAATTACAATATTTATTACAGGCCACACTCGCAATAGATCAATCTGTACAAAAGATATTGTCCTGATATTAGGATATGTACATAAAGAAAAACTACAATAAAATGTTTTTCGTTATATCCATGTATTATTTTATATTAAACTAGCGAGGTATTATATATACCCATAATTATTTTTTTGCCAACTCTAAATACTTGTGAATGAATGATGAATGTTATAAATTATTCATGATGCATATGTAATACCAAGAAATAATTTTATTTTTAATACATCCCTACCAAGAAGCTCATAATATTTAATACCTATTTATAATGTACTAATTGCAACTTATATACACATACATCACTCATCCTCAGAAACATTGCCTGGAATCTATGTACAAGAGGTCGTTCTTTCAATTCAATCAATTTTACTGTAGTTTTTCATTTATCGCTGAATTAATTCTAATATCTCCCAGTTTGTACTGCGACGTATCTAAATGAACAAACTCGAGTATCGAGTTATAAAATTCTTAACGAAACAAGGAAAATCTCCGAGAATTATTCATGGTGTAAGCGGAGATGATTTCGACCATTTGCGGAAGGTCAAAATTGTTTAAACGTGGTCAAGAATCACTGGACGACCATCCCCGTTCAGGTCGGGGTCAGTTCTGATGTCATTGAAAAAACCAAGGATGCAATATTAAAGAAACGACAATTGACAGCTTTATTGGAGCTTTCAAAAAACCACGGTTTTTAGGATTTGACAGGAGTAATAAAGATGAAGTGGAGTGGAGACGAATTAGATTTAATTATCAATCGACTTGCCAGCGGAGATGAAACCTGGGTCCATTATTTTGATCCTGAGTCGAAATAAGAATCAATGCAGTGGCTTATTAAGGTTTCCAGCTCTCCTAAGAAGCTGAAAGTCGCTCCTTCTGCAGGAAAAACAACAGCAGCTATTTTTTTGTTGATTGTTAAAGATTCTTAAAGATTGACTCTCCTGTTGTCATTGTCATTGTCATCGATCATCCAGCTCAGGAAGGTACATTTCAGCACTTGTTAGATCTTGAAAGTTATCGGGCAAGGCTGAGGGGAATATCCCATTCATCGTCGTCAATATTTTTATATTTCTCGAATCACTGCACTAGGGCCAAGTCATCGCCTGAATCGGACTTTTTGATCGACTTGATCAGACCTGTAGTTGTTGTCCTAACTTCATTCCAGGATTGCGCGATTACCTTTATTCAGTTTAAGATAGGTTGTTTATTATCCAATAATCGGATCAGGCGACACATAAGAATATGCCTTAAGGCACTTAATTTTGCCGAAGTGAAATTTGACGGCAGAGACTCCAATCTGATAAGAGGGATGAGCCCCACAAATATCAAAAATAGCTGAATTCATGTCCGTTTTATTTGATTTATAAACGACAGGCAGATCATGCACATCGGCCAATAGCAAGAGATTTACATTTTTCACTACTCGTCATATTTGGACAAATACAAAGTTGTACCTCAATTTGGATTGTTTTCCTCCAGCGCACTTTTTTCCCCTAAATTTAAGATTTTGAGTCATCTTGTAAAATGGCCCGGTCTCGTCGCCATTGAAACTATTTTAACAGCTGTAATTCTGACCAATACCGGGCCCCTTATCATTTAACCAATTTAACGCACTTTATTTGTTGACATCTGCTGCTTCAGCAGACGTTTATGTTATGATGAACTCTAAAACGCTTGAGCCAACCTGCAATCGTCATCCTATAACTTGGAACCACCGTCGCACACCGAGTAAAATATTAAAAATCCTCGGCGGCCTCGAGGAACTACCGTGTACACTCGTAGAATATTTTGGTCATGTGACTAATGAAATGCGTACGTAATAACCGAAAGTACATTATAGGCGGAGTACACTGTATATTGATAAAAGTAGTTTTTTAAGCGTGTACCTTTATGGCCCAGATTTTTCTAATCTTGCCGAATAGATATTGAAAAATAAAATATAAAAAAACTGGAAAAATATGAAATCTGCGGAAAAAAGTTTGAAGTTACAAATTGCTCTCATCCCGGATAACCACAAATAACTCATTTGGAATACGCTTGCTCGCCTTCGCAAAGCATAAATAATCCTTCTTGTGATAGCCATAAAATTCGCAGTAAAAATAACCCCTCTCCCTGCGATGGTCAACGTGCATCGCAATAAACCCGACCGGTCTAAGTATCACAGAAAGCTAGCCGGGATGGAGGATAATTAATAAACTATTTGCGTATATCGTTAACGGCCCAATAAATATGACAAAATAATAAAGCAGCAAACATACCGGATGGTAAAATTTATAGTCCGACGTTACATCGCTATCTTGTCACCCTTCTCTTTCTAACGAAGACTCTCCTACAACTACAACAACAACACCAAGGATCATACGATGAGTAGAATACCGAAGGTGTTCTTGACTAGCTTGAGAGAAACTCGAGAAGACCTATCCGTAAGTACATAAATTACTTTAAACCCTATACGAGCATCTTAGGCACGGTTTCTTGCGAGCCGTTGTTGTCGGCGTATTGCTCCCAGCATCTACAAAATTACAACCTGTTGTGCGCCGTGTGTTATGTGTGCGAAGGTGGATTTTCCCCCGTGGGAAACAGTCGAAGATGGCAAGGGAGTGTAAGAGTAATAGGCGATTCGTTTGAAATCCTATTACCCTATGTGCTCGAGCTAGTGTCTCGGTTGCGAAAAAATCTCGAGATGATCGATTTGGTGCTATTAATTTCGCAGTGGAATGTTGGCATACGCTGCAAGTACGTTGGAGTCTAACGCAATTAGGTGTCTGGTCTGGCGAAAAGAAAGCAACTGATTGGTTTTTGCGAAAAAAATGCGTAGATTCCGAACTGCTTCGGCTGGTGTCTTAGGAAACAAAAAAACCTTGTTAAAATTTAATGGAAGGCATACAAGAAATCAATTGAAAATCGGGTTATGGAAGATAATTACTCAAATTGGCACCAGACCGCTAAACAAATGGCGCCAAAAAATGTTTAAAATTAATGAGCACAGCGGTGGCCGCTTGTCCGCTCAGTATTTGGATATTCTAAAACGGAAAGATTTTTACTAAATAAGCAAGAAGACAGTTCAAGTGGAGCAGCAAAGAAACGAAAATACGACGATAACTACTTAAATTTTAGCTTTACTCCAGATTGTAGTGTGTACCCTGTTTAAAAGTTCTAGCGTCCGAGTGTATCCTCCCAAGTAAACTGATATCTTGAGTAACATGGTTGAAATTCTCGCTAATTCTTTAATAGCAAATTGTAAGATTTACAAAAGCAAACAATTGTATTTACTAAGGCCTCAGTACCAGGCCCCGCTCTGCTGACATTTTTTAAGGTCGCTTACAAAAAGCCTCACACCATCGTGGAAGAACTTATTCTACCGACTGCTTTTGACATGGTTAACATTATACTGGGAGAATCGAGGGAAATATTAATTTCAAAGGTGCCTTTGTCCAACAATGTTATTAGTTGATTAACTAATAAAGGAAATTGCTCGTCGGTTACGAAGAATGATCGCTTCTTCGTTAGAAATTTCCTAAAAGATAGGAAAATTACGGCAAACCAAAAGGCCAAGGGCGACCGAAAGCTGTAAGTGAGCGGGATAAACGCATGATATTGCGGTGTGCATCCAATTCTTCTGCGTCTGCGAGAGTTATTGCAGAACAGGCGGGGGTACAAACGCACGTGCGTAATCTTCAAAGGATTTTAAAGGCATCACCGGTAATATCACGCAAGAAAATGTAGAGAAAACCGCTACTTTCGGCGAAACACAAAGAAGCGAGGTTGAGATTTGCTCAAGAACACGTATCCTGGAAGAAACAATGGGAAAAAGTTATATTTTCCGATGAGAAACGTTTTAATTTGGACGGACCGGATGAGTACTCGCATTATTATCATGATCTGAGAAAGGAACCAAAAGTGAAAATGACCAGACAATTAGGGGGTGGATCTGTGACGATATGGGCAGCGATTGGATTCCGCGATAAAAGTGAGATAGTGTTTTGCACAAACAAAATGACATCTGTGACATTGCGTGAGAATTTTCTACGTTTTGGAAAACAATGGGCCGGACGCAATTTTGTTTTTCAGCAAGATAACGCGCCAATTCATAAAGCAAAAACCATTACTGAATGGTTTAAAGGGAAGAAGATTAAAACTTTACAGCGGCCGGCACGGTCACCAGACTTAAACATTATTGAAAACATGCGGGGTGAATTGGCACGTCGCGTTTATGGCGGAGGCCGTCAATATTTCACGGTCCAGGAACTGAAAACTTCAATAGTGACTGAATGGCAGAATATCCCTCAAAATTATGTGTTAAATTTATATAAATCTATTAATAACAGTCTATTGGAAGTGATTAAGAACAATGGAGGATATACGCATTACTGATCGCTCATTTGTTGATTTTTGTTTCACAGAAATTGTTTAAACATTGGAATAATTTATTATTTAGTTCATATATTACTGGAGGAGATATTTTTAAGTTTATTTTACTTTTATGAATAAAAAATTAATTAGATATCTTGCTAGTTTCGCAAAAAAATGTTGTAACCCTTAAAACCCGTAAAACTAAGATGTTTTACGGGTCTAAGTTTTTGTCGGGGAGTGTATTTTGACGAGGGCACCGGGACAAAAGACTAATCTTAAGTAAGTCCGCCGAACACTGATCAAGTCTGGGAATCCCCGCTTTAAATTATACACTGAAATTCTAACTACTCTAAATTCTCCTTCAGAAATTTCGTTCTTAACTTTTTTTTACGATTAAATAATCAGAAGAAAAAAAGAATCCACGTCCCATAAATCCTTGACATTCACATAAACTAGTTGCTTAAATTGATTTCTTAATCGAAGTACACTCATATAAATCATTAATTAAGAAACAAGTTATATATGGACGCGTTCGAAAAAGAAATCTTTAAATTATTTGAGTATCTAGAAGCTTATCAATTTTATTAGGATATATTGAAGCTTAATCTAATAATATACGTAAAATGAATAAATAATGTTGAGGTCGATGAAGAAAATTTATAGATTCTATTGGAATTCGTGAGATGTCGACGCTATACAAGGGTTTTCAATAAAACGTCCAAATTAGCTGCAGCATGAACATGGTAGCTTATAAATTTTTTTAGGGATTCTACAGGGTTCAATCTTAGGACCGTTGCTTTTTCTTGCATATATTATTAAGTATCAGTAAATGTCACATATACGATCAGAACCAATTCTCAAACTTTTATAAAAAAAATCACAACAACAGCAATCCCCATGTTACTTGCATATCTTTTTCTACGATGAAGGATGATTATTCATTTAACCTTGACAATGCAACCAATTGCAATTCGTGTTCTTATTGTTCTCCCAAGTAGTATTGCGGTCTTCTTGGTTCGTAGGAAAGAGCCGGAGAACGGCAACCCTACTCAATCTTCGTCTTGATGCTTCGAGAATAGGAGCGCACTCTGTCGAGCAATACCGGGCGGATTAATAAGATCTCTCTACTATGTGATTTACGTTTCGCAACGTTTTGCTTTTTACGGGCGTTGTAATGGGAATCTCTCGGATGAAAAACTGCGAGTAATTGCTTTTTAAACGATGTAAAACCGAGTCTAGGTTTGTAATTGAACCCTACTTAATGAGGATTTATGATCAGATTGCGGTATTGTAGTTCGTGCATTTATTTTCCGTTTTGCACGTTCGCAGGAGGATTGTTTAATAGAACCAGAACGATTTGCTAATTGTAAATTCTAAGTTAACGTTCATTCTAATTGGATCATTCTAATGATCGGCGTTCGAAAATTTCCCAAGATTTCGTCAAACGACTGAGTAGATCCTGGTCAGCTTTGATGTCAAATCCTTATCCATCAAAGAGAGTTACTGAGTATGAGCATTGGTTATTGTGCGTAACCGGGTCCACGCTGCCTGAAACTGACCACCAAATCCAATCCAGCTCTATGTGCATCTTGTCCAATAATCATCATTATTACGGAGATGGTTCATTGATCTATAACTTTTGCGCTCCATTGACTCGTAACAAGCCATATATAAACCCATATGTCCCATAAAGCTACAAAAACGACGCGGATCCAACGCGATAGGTTCCTAGAAAGTTTCTAAAGATTTTGCATATTTCATCACGTAAGCGCCTCTTCGTGGTGGTTACATGATCAAGATTCATCGCCCACGATGATTTAATGCAATGAAATTAATCCCATCCTTTTTTCCTCCGACATTTTTCCATTACGCAAGTCTTATCGGGAATAATAATTATAGACCAACCCGCATTATTTATTACAAAACTGCGATTAATTTAAAACAATTATTGTACTTGCGGATTTCATAATTACCCCATTAACGACGCTACGTTACGCAACGGTCAATGCGTTTATCTTGCTAGTTTTCAGAGAAACTCGTAATTATCTCGTTTAGACCTACTATATCCCACCCGTTATTTATGTAAATAATTTAATATTTTCCGTCACACGTCTCAATTACATTCGTACGTACGGATAAAAGAATACCAGAGGCCTTCTATTCAAGCAGAACAATGATACCAACCGCCTGTCGTTCGGCACTAATTAGTGCTTTGGGTGAACTCTCTCACACGCTCGGTCGGTAACAGAAACGATATGAATTCCCTTTAAATTACTTACTGCATGTATGCAATTTTTTTTTTTTTTTGTCGTTTCACAGTCATATAGTATGTGAACTCGTTACATATTAAATTGTATTAACAGCGATGTGGCAATGACCAGGATATGTTTTCTTAATTGGTCGAACAAGTAATCTTTATAAATAACGAAGTATGTACGATGGTGTCCAAGTTCGATGTCGGGAATTACGTAAATCTCTTATTGATACGTTGGTACATTGATATACTTCACCATCAACCTTACTCCAGTAAGGTATAATTTGTTAAAAACATGTTCAAGACATTTTATCTACTTACCTAAGAAAATATTGTTTACCAAACTGCCATCGTGGAGGTTTCCTAGTTTCATGAGATGAAGACCTTCTTATAAGTTACAAGAATTTTTTCCAATTTTAACGCTTTTCAAAGAAATATAAAAGTTTATTGTTAAATATCAACTATTATTTCTACCAATACGAAAGTCCAAAACCAGAGTTTTAAGCATTTGAAATAAGGAGCTCACCAGCTCCCTAACACCGGATCTGGTCATCGCTATACTCCACATACAATGACATAACCTTGTTTAACAGTTCCCTATTACGCTACAACCAATTGTGCATGTTTTCCTCAATTAATCTCCCGATCTTATATCTCGTTTTTTCCGCCTGTTTCAGGGTTGAAACTTCAGCTGTGCACTTTCCATGCCTCATCACCGATCATCGACCTCTACCCATACACTTAGCGTTTCGCGGATTGACGGTCAGCGTCGGCCAACGCCAGATCTTACAGGATGTCGACGGCTGGGTGCGTCCGGGCCAAGTCCTAGCGGTCATGGGACCTTCCGGATGCGGCAAGACGACTTTACTGAACTGCCTGAGCGGGAGATTAAGACTGGATAGCGGGCAGATCTTCCTGAACAGGGATCTGCTGTGTAAACGCTGGAAACGAAAGATCTGCTATGTCCTGCAGCAGGACATCTTCTTTCCGGACCTCACTTTGAGACAGACTCTGGAATACACTGCCAGGCTACGGTTACCTGATAGCATGAGCCATTCGCAGAAGATGCAGTACGTTGATCATATAATCGACGTGTTGGAGCTGCAGAATTGCCAAGATACTATTATAGGGGACTATATTAAGAGGGGGTTGAGCGGGGGCGAAAAGAAGAGGGCCAATATTGCTTGCGAATTGCTTACGAATCCATCTTTGATGTTACTCGATGTAAGTGCTTTGTTTCTCGATTCGAAATTTTGCTTGAATTTGTAGAAGTGTCTTCTAGAGATCTTGCAGGAAGTTTTTCTTTAAGAGACGCTGAGTCCAATGAGACACTTCTACAGAAAGCACCCACAGTTAGAATCAGCAATTATTTTTCAATCTTTAAAACATGTTATAGAAAGGACCAATGCACTCTATGATAAAGAATATGAATTTTATTGAATTCTTATTGATTATTATTCGGTATTTTCAATTTTTTAGATAAATTATCAAAACACGCTATTCACTCTCAATTCACTCAATACAGCGTTTTCACAAATTCATAAAATTTTATAGAATTTGCATTAATAACCGTATAGAACTAGATTTAATCACAATTTAGATCGATGGTAGAAATTTAACGTACATATAGTGTTTCTCCTGCCTTTTAGGAACCCACCTCTGGTTTAGATTCGTACGCAGCTCACAGCCTTATGTCCACGCTGAAGAAGTACGCCGCCTCCGAAGGGAAGACGATCGTAGTCACTTTACATCAGCCATCATCGCAGATATTCCACTTGTGCGATAAGCTTCTGTTGTTAAGCGGTGGACAGACGGCGTATTTTGGAGACACTTCGAGGGTTGTCGACTTCTTTAGCAGCATAGGGTTAAATATTATGCCGCATTATAATCCTGCTGATTTTATACGTGAGTTTTTGGGTTTAATTTTTACGATTTTCTTCTTATTTTCGAATTCTTTTGTTATAGTGGAACAGATTAAAGGATCTAGTGATATGAGGGATAAGATAATAGCTGCCGCTAAAGAAGAGAGGAAGAATAAAGATTACCCGACTGAACTCCAATTAAACGATTGCATTTATATACAAGAAAAGTTAGAAGGAGCCCATGGACCATATCCGCATTTAGAACGTGAGTATATTTCAAAATTTGCTCGTGGAATCCATCTCCATTTATTTTATTTTTGATTTGACAGAAGATACGTTAAACTCAGTAGAACCAGACGTCAGAAAATTATGGCTTGACACCCATTCGCACGCCTCATCGTCGGTCAGTTCGGACACCCACGATTCAGACTGCTACTTCTCATGGCCGACGAGTTTTTGGACGCAATTCAAAGTCCTTTCGCAGCGGAATTTTCAGGAAGCACGACCGCGGATGTTATCCAAATTAAACTGGGTTCAAACGATAGGCTTGGGAATCATGGCGGGTCTTCTTTGGTTCCAATTGGATCGAAGTGAGAAAGCCCTACACGACATCCAAGGTTGGATGTTCTTCTCCACGACATACTGGATGTTATTTGCGCATTTCGGAGCCTTAAGTTCATTTCCACCGGAAAGAGAAGTGATCAACAAGGAACGACAATCGGGAGCGTACAGGTTATCAGCTTATTACCTAGCGAAGATGATCGGGGAACTCCCTTTGACGATGACGCTTCCCGCAGTCTATCATCTCATATCTTATCCTATGCTGGGCTTCCACTCACCGGAAGTGTTCTTTACGCTATTGTGCTTCCTACTGTTGAATACGGTAGTCGCGCAGAGTGTCGGTTTCTTCATCGGAGCCGCGTGCATGGACATGCAAGTTAGTATTACGATCAGCGCCCTTTATACGCTGGCGACGCAATTATTCGGAGGTTATTTTGCGACGAATGTTCCCCCGTGGTTGACGTGGATGAGGTATCTCTCGATGGTGCATTACGCTTACCAGAATATGCAGATCATTGAGTTCAGTAAAGGAGAAAAAATCTTGTGAGTATTATGCTTTTTCTAACAAGGGTGTCAAATTCAGATTGTAATTTTTCAAAATTATTTTTGATTTCATCAATATGTTGTTCTTCGTCACGACGAAAACTTTCGTCAACAAGTTGATGATGGCCACAAAGAATCAAACCGTTATATACAAATTACACCGTTAGAAAAAGGAAAAAATTGATGTTTGCTTCTTTTCCCATTTTAATTCAAGATCATCATTCTATTCTTTACAGGTGTGCGCAACCATCCAAGTTTGCAATATGCAAAGATACTAAGACCGAGATCCCGATCACCGCCATCTTGGACGCGCAAGGTCCCCATCTGCCACTCTGGGCCAACACTCTTGTCTTGCTAGCCTTCTTGGTCGTCTTCAGATTCCTCGGTTATGTCGTGCTGCGCTACTTTCGCAGTCCGAAGTGACCGGTTACCGCTACAGGTCGCCACGAACGCCGTTACCATGATGATGACGACCGCCATTGTGATAATTTTCGGGAACCACGTCAAAGAGTGCTTTGAAAAAGGAAAAGAGGCCGTAGATTGATATTAAATTGTCTGACGTCATTGGTATATTAACTCGAATTCATACCATATATAGTAATAATGATTTAATGATGAATTTTATGTAGATGTCGCCGTTTAACTTTTTTGTTTTCGTTTTTGTTTCGTTCGGAAGAGAAACTTGGTGTTTTTTTTGTTTTCTGAAGGCGTAGAAGTGACCGGTTTTTTATTCCATCGATAAATGGAGATGGAAATAAATATAAAATAAAATAAAAAAAATAATATAAATATATATTATATACAGATATACATACATAAAACAAACAGGCTGTGTTATTAGATTTTTTTTATAACTATACTATTACTACTATACTATTTAAAGTAAAGTAAAAAAAAAACTATATTATATTAAAAAAAATGAAATTCGATAATAATAAGTGTGTACTATCTAGATGTTAAATAAAAATAATAATATAAATAAATAATCACATACTATTATTATATAATAATATTAAAAAAAACGAACTTGAAAATTAATTTCTTTTGTTTGTAATCAAAATGCGATGATCCATTCCACGAAATAATAATAAAGAAAAATAAATACCCCCCTTTTTAAAGAAAATCTTTTAACGGTGCGAAGGAACTCAAAAATATTGTATTATTGAAGGGACTTTTCCTGAAAGAAAAAGGAAACTAAATCGAGAAAGATGGATTAAAATGTTGCCCTTTCCCCCACGCTTCCAAATTCCCTTTGTCCCCCTGACCTCACCCTCACTCCCCAGTGCCTTGCTAAATTAAAGGAAATAATTAAAAATTGTGCCAAGTTTGTTCACTCAACAAAAAAAAGAATGAATTAATTTAATAAATATAAAGGATCAACCAGCTATAAGAAGCTGCCACATACACACACAGTATAAGGAGTAAATAATCTAAAATAATTCGCGAAAATCGTTTTTTTTTTATTTTTGTTTTTGTTTTTATTATTGTTGCTGTTTTAATATCATGTGCTATTATTAGTAGGAAATAATTCTGATTTTAATTTCTTTCAAACCAATACACTGCGTCCAATGTTATGAGCTCGCTGTCCTTATTTTTTTTTATATTTTTAAAAATTTGTTTTTTTATAGTGAATAAATAATTTTGGACACGGTGTATACTAAGAGACGCGCTAAAAATTGAAAATTTTAGGTGCCCCTTGTATATGTACATTTTTCGCATTTTAATATATCAAGTAGAGGAAAAAAAATATTTCAAAAATATTTTTAGAGACTGTGATCAGGATATGTAGTAATATGGAGGATGAATGATTTTTTTTTGGAGTTTTCCTTTCATTTTCGCCTTTTGTTTTCTTCTTTTTTCTTTGAATCTGAAGTGGTAAGTTGATAAATGTTGTTGGGATATTTTGCAAGTGGTATTCGAGAGAGTGGATAGTAATAATGATAATAATAATTGTGATTTTCGTTTGGGACTCTTTTTTTTATTGTTTTAACAATTTCTTTGTGTATATACATATATATATACCTAACTTTTCTGATGATTGTTGTTTCGAAATTTATATAAAGTACAGGGATAATTTCGTCCTGTTCAATTTCCAGCGGATATCGCTGTATACACGAAAAAATATCAAACCTGAAAGGTCAAAATTTCGCGTCTTAATTTAATCAGCTGGTTTTTAAAACGTGAAAACAACGTCTTGAATTGATCATTATTCTCGTTGAAATGTTTGTCGATGCAAGGTCGGTACTTTTAACAAGGTTATCGTGACGATTTTGCGGTAGGTCGTGGAAATGACAGAATTCATGAGTTTTTGTACATACCTTGTTTTTAAATAACTACTCTCGCTTTGTTTGCTCGAACAAAGTGTACGAAAGGTACACCAAATGTTGTCTCATTAACATTTAAAACATTTGTTGCGGCTATTGATAAATATCATCAAAGATGCATGTGTCAGAGTGCTGTTTGCAAGAAACGGGAGGGTTTCCTTGTTAAATCGTCGGGAATTTTTGACGTTTAAAGTGAAATGGAATGGTACCAAGTTGAATCGGTGTCTCAAGGTTTTTTATTAAGAAAAAAATAATATAATATATGTAAAGTTAATCCTTAAAAGGATATCTTTGTATTGAAAGAGATGTTTTTTTTTTCATAGAAATGGAAATTTCGATCTGTTTGTGGAATCCCCTTACTGTTCTATTAATTTTTGTTAATTTATACATTGGAAAAATTTAAATAATTTCCACGGATGAATTGAATTGAATTGGAATTCAATATTTAGGAAATAAATCCTGCTTGGTCTCATATTGTCAACAAAAAAGGGACTTTACCTAAAACGAAAATAGCTTTTACTCAACTGTAAAGCTCTACTTGATTTTAAACAATCGAAAGCAAACTAAAAATAAGCAACATTTATTTCCGAAATATTAATTTCCAACTCAAAAATTGTTTGTCAACAATAGAAAGTTTCCATCGTGCATTTTTGGAATTTCTAACCCATTAACAGCAACAATCGTTTGATTCCTAAAAAAAAGAAATAGATTAGTTACTATATACAGAGTGGTTAATTTTTCATTGCACAATTGAATCCAAACAAAAAAACAGAGCGTGCCACGAAATGTCAATCACTCACTATATACACTGTAGCTCATATTTATTTCGTTCCAAAATATTAGATATTTCTCCAAATTTGTTCAATATTTATGAGCAAAGCTGTATTTCGATAATTTATAATTTTCTCAATGACAAATAAATAAAATTATACCATTCTGTGATAGCAAGCAATACGAATTTTTTCTTATTTTTTTAAATTATTATTGTGATGAAAAAATTAGTTTATTAAGTGTATAGTTCGTTTCTAGTAGTGAGTAGGTCTTGGATAACACAAAAAAAAAAAACAATATTATAAAAAGTATGTCTTGTCATAATTTAAAACAAATGAATATAGTAACTAATCTACTCTTTTTTTTTTAATTTAAGGCTAAAGCTCTGACTCAGGAAAAATAGAGCGATGTAAACACGAACAATAGTACACACGATTACACATCATTAATATTTAATGTTACAATTTATACAAATGTTAAATCGACAGATGGCGTTAATCAATCCCGAGCGAGCCTTTATTTTTTAATTTTGAGTTACAGAATAAGTTTCCAAATTTCATTTATGCGACAGGATACTCATGAATTCTCTTCTTTTCGACGACGTATGGGCTTTGGAAATGCTGTTCTTTTTTTATTTGATCAAAGGGAAGTTTGAATAAAATTAATAGGTCCTTTTATTTTGTTTTTTTTTTCCTTTTTCGCTCATTGTACATGAATCAGTAAATAAATATATAAATTGCGTACGTTTCTAATATATAGATATACGTTAAAGAAAGAAATAACGGTGATATTACCTGAATATATGATTACCATCGTGTTCATAGTCAAAGTTGTGTTTAGGGAGTATTCACCTGTGTACAGTTTATTTATTTATAAATATATATATATTATTAAAACAAAATATAAGTAATAATGTCGCGAAGAAAGGATATTACGCTAGACACTCCCTACACTGTATTATAACCATATAAATAAAGATAATTAAAGGTACATAATATTAAAGATGCTGCTATCTACTACACTACATTTTTGCTAATATTTACGCTAAAATAAATATAAATAATTACAGTTTAACGTTACATTAAATGATAATATCGTACGTGTATAAATGCATACCTTTTTTCTTTTTCATTTTTCTCATATCACGTTTTATTTGTATTTGTAATTGTCAATTCGCCTCTCATTTTTTTTGTACATATTACTTATAATATTCTACATATATACATGTTATATTTTTTAATTTTTTTCCGTTCGTTTTTATTTTTGTTCCTCGCCGCCCCTTTCATTTTTTTTTTATTTCGTCGGACCAAATAATTATTGTAGTTCGTTTTATTATTGCCTTTGTTAATAAGCGTGCCTCTTATAGATATTTGTATAAACAAGGTTTTTTTCCATATAATACCAACTGACTACCGTAAAAAAAAATAAAAATAGAAGAATTGAAAATAAAAAGGTTCCCAAACTTATGTGTATTGTGGCTGTCGTATCTGTAAACAAAGGAAAGCAATAATACGGCGTGTTCAGTTAAGAATGGTACAACGCGATAATCTCGGGAACGAATGAAGATTTTGGAATTCTGAAAACTTCTTTGATAACGTTTCTTTTAGCGCCACCGCTAGTTTTTTTTTTTTTTTGATTTTTGGAATCTACAACACATTTGTGATAACCTTCTTTATAACTGCTATCAATCGATTTGTTGGCGTTGATTCCGCAGGGAAAATAATAATAATAAAATATTTCAACATGTTACACGTTTAAAACAAAATTAAAACAAAATCCCTCAAATTAAAGCGGTCAAAACTTCCTCCATCGCGTTGTCCCATTTTTTGTTGGACCGAGCGTGTAGAAAATTTTTGAATCTTAAAAACATCATTTTTATCCCTATTTATCAATACTCAATTTTCTGATATTTATATATATATATATATATATATATATATTTTGCGATAGGACAGCCCTGTATATATTAAAGTTTTTTCTTAAATAAATAAATTCATCTTTCCTCTCATAAATTCGTGCTTCACGTATATCATCACCTCTATTATATAAAAAAAAATAGCGAATGAGAAGCCAAAAACTAAAGATTATATACGTAATAAATAATTAAAAAAACGAAGAAGATATTTAAATAAAACAAGGTGAACCATTGAGACCAATTGCGTACTGCCATTTTTTTGATATAATAACTGTTAAGTCTATGATATATATTGATTATATTATAATTATTGCGTATTATAGAGAACAAATTATTTAAAAATGGGATAAACGAGATGAAAAATGTTACTATGCTATTATTATAAATGAATTACGTATAAAAACATGAGATAATTAAGACGAGCCATTTTTTGAAACGTGCTTTTCCCTTAAATAAATTGTTATCGCTATTTTGTTTATTTTTTAAAATTAATTATTGTAACTATTGCATTAGTATTTGTAAACTATCGTAGAAGAAAAAAGACTACCAATCGATGATATCGAGTTTTTGTCATATCAACTCTGTATATTAAAAAAAAAAGTACCCTACATGTACATGTAATTTTTTTCTTTCGATTTTCGAGAGAGATATGAAGCAAATAAATAATATAAAATAAGAATGGAATGATACGATGAATGAAAGTCTATAATTATGTATGTGTAATTATGAGAAGGAATATCGAAGAAAAGAAAAAAATTAAATAAAAAAATAAAAACACTTCCATTTAATTCTATATATATATATATATATAATATGTATCTAGTGTACAAAAAACTTTGTATGTATGTTATCAAATAGCTAGTCCTAGTATCACACAATCTAGGATATATTTATATAAAAACGATGGAACAAATAAAATAAATAATTACAAAAAAAAATTAATAAAAGAGTTTTTAATATTTGACTCAAATTGTGTATTATTTTCCCTGAAAAATGAATCCCTGTACCCCATCGAACCTAAACATGTACCTGAAAAAAAATATATAAAAAAAAATAAATTCTTAAGCGTAGTAACAAAAAATTTTTTAATTCCATTGATTTTATTAAAATTTAATTTTATTCCTCAAGATATCTCTGAGAAAAGCTCGATACGATTAGAGAAGGATAAAATTGAGAGAATTAGTTAAAACCAAACAAAGGGGAGACTAACTGAGCGAGGAGCTCAGTTCATCACGATAACTCAGCATGTAAGCCATGCCAGATGTGAAAATCAACTGCTGAGGATACAAACGAAGCAGCACGTTTTTATATCGGCGATGGGTGGGGCCTGTCGCTGATTGGTTGGGTGTCGCGGTCACTCTTAGTCGAGGATTGGTCGTTATACGACTTTGCGAGGGGGTGACCTATATCTTCATTCAAAGATCTCTATGCCAATCTCTAATTTTCCGGTTGTAATAGTGAGAACAATTAAGTCTCACTGAATAATATCTGCCATTATCTGGATGAGGCCTGTTCTAACACAAGGTTCGCACTTTATCAGACAAGGTTTGACAGAGCATCACTAAACCACATGAACAAGCGATCTTGCAAACCTCTTCACTCGCTAAGGGCGGAAATTTATCTTTGGGAGACGTTAATTAAAGGTGTAAGAAGTAACAACTTCGCAAGAAACGCAAGGTTTAATGCTGTTAGAACACCTCTTCCTGTGTTCCGATCAGTTGTAGGTAAAATGTGGATTACAGGAATTAATAGAGGTTCAACGCATTCAGTTTTCCGAAGAAATAATGAATGATATGCCGCGAAAATATTTCATTTTCAAGCATTTAAACGACTCTGTAGTTTCCGTTTCATGATGATGATAGGTAGCCAATAGAAATGCAGCATAAACATTTTATAGTGATATTGTGATATCGAGCATTCAAAAAAATCATACAGAATTCATTATTTTCAATAAATTAGAACAACCTAGATAAACAATTTTTATCATTCCTTTATCGTCACAACCTGTAGAATTCTCTCCGCAAGATCTCGCAGAATTTAAAACAAACGCATGAACCTGAACCGTTACTAATCCCCATCTCAATCAAGAGAGGATCTCGCGAATCCCATTAATTAAATCTTAATCCACGAGCGAATTGAATCAAACGCATCAGGCCCAACGTGGTAAATAATAAATAACACATACACAACTCAATTAGCCGGGCTACATTTTTAGAGAGAGAAATTCTTTCGGTTCAGGGTCGCTTACGCATTGGTTTTGGAAGAAGTTGGTCGGCTGTAGAAGGCAACCTGTTATGCGGTTGTTCTCAAGAAACCCGTGAACAGATTAAATGTGTTTTTAGAATTAGTCAGCGTTATATGGCATCTGTACGTGATGTTATGAAATTATTTGGGATAGAAATGTGTAATCGTGATTGTAATGTTATTTCTTTGAATACTTCGTTATTATAAATCGGAAAGAGGTAAGCGAATTTTTAAACGTTTATTCAATATGTTTTTATCCGGAGATGCTTTAAAATTAATTTAAATAACGTTGCTACCTATTTTACTCGTATTCTTTCTGATAAAAGCTAAATAATAATACAGAAGATTTTTGATCTAATTAATTAATTAATACAAGATGTTTTCAACGAATATTAAAGCTTACATTATTTTATAACGGTACATTAACAATTAGCAAGCGCCTTGAAACATTTTACGCCTAAAGTCTAGGCAACTTACAAAACTTACAATTTCCCATAGTAAATAAACGGGAGTGGTATACCGGCATAGAAGTTGTCTGTATTTCAGGAGTGCTTCAAGTTGTTGAGATAATTCTTACTATTAAGCAATAGATGTCTCTTTAAATTTCTAAAAAAAAAAAATCATTTACACATATTTAAATTTGAGTACTTCCGTTCAGGCACAGTTATAGAATTGCTTGCAGTCTTTAGAAATCTTCTGAAGAAGCTGACAGCATGGCCAGCGAAACGTCAAGTAAAATTTTAACTACGCGACATCACCCGAAAGACATTTCTACTATGGATTACGGTCGTGAAAGCCTACACCCAAGAATTGCTTTGTGTGTTGTCTGCTAATAGTTCTTACAAATTTTTCAAAAATCGTCAAAGTTAGCGAAATTTAAACTAAATTATTTGTGATCGCTTATTGTCGACCGTACATAATGATTTATTGTTAAAGTGATCGTGTTTTAATCTTGATTAAATATAAATAAAAGAAAAAAAATATTATAAAACATATTCTGAAGAAAATGCTTAAATTCTTATATTTTTTTAAATTAAAATTCCTGCATTTTGGACAAAAAAAAACTAAGTCTCTCCCTCATCTAAATTCAATCATTTTTTAAAAACAAATAAAAAGATTGAGTTTCCACTAAAGAGTAATAATAGAAGTATCTGTTCACAATTACGAGCGCAACCCTCACAAAACTAGAAGAATTCAATAAATTGTGGATTTGGGTTGAATTTTGAAATGAGTGTAGAAGACGACAGTTGCACACGCGTAGAAATTTGTTACATGTTTGTTGTCGAAATTCTCGTAACATCTCCCTTTTGTTGAGCAAACAGTTTGAACATCGTTGAGTTAAAAAAAAAAACGATTTATTTCAAACAAACATCATTTGGTGAATTTTGATTGTTAACCGGTTTAACAATAGACCAAATTTGAAACTTTGAGATTTAGTTATAGGAAAGTTCAATTAAAGAAGAAGTATTTGTGGACGGTAAATTCGAAAATGTAAAAAAAGTTACTCCATTCCATTTAAAATAACAAAGTTGATGTCGATTTGCGGTAAACCGAAGTGACATTTTGTTAAAAAATATTTTATTTCAATAGATTGAACGGATAAATAGCCTCAGAATATCAAATATAAGGAAATAGTAGAACGTCATAAATTTTTAATAAACTACTTACGTGAAATACGCTGTATATGACACCATATCAATAAAAAAAACGACAAACTTCCTATGTAAGTAAACGAAGAATCAACCGATTGAACGATCTTCTTATCTCCGCTACATACATAAAGGTCACCCGTTTGGGTTTGCAATACGCAGAAAAAGTTGCGTAATCTACGACAGAGACTCTGTATACAACGTTTAGCAAAGCACCAGAAGTGTAAAATGTATATTACTTCTATCTATCTACATACAATAAAAGCGGTGATGAAATCCCGAAAAATATTTTCGCATTTGCCTCTTAAGCGTCGGCAGAAGACGTTGTTGCGTGTTGTTCGCGCTTTAGAAAAGTAAGTTTTCCTGTTTATTTTTTTAATCGCAATGTTTGGTATCTTCGAGGCTATGTTCGGCGGTCCGCTGAGGAAATGCAGGCGTATCTGGCCAGGAATCCTGTTCATCACCAGCCTTTTCATAGTAACCGCATGGAGGAGGAGTTATAATTTTGGCGGGAAAGAGATACATCCAAAGCATATTTACAGGTATTTTTTTTTAATGAAATAACTCTTAAATTTGATTGGACAAGGCAACGCTTTTTAAAGTGTGTTCCGCTGAATCCTAAAAAATCACTCAAAACTTTTTGATTTTCATTTAACGTAATAAACGTATTGAACACCAATAAGAAAATTTTTTAAGTAACTTTAGTTAAATTTTTTTAGAAAAATTAATTCGAGGAAGGTTGAGAGGTCGAAGAGAGATTCCATCAAGTCTAAAAAATTTATCCAATATTTCTTGATATTCTTTCGAGATTCACCGCCAAAACATTTGAACTAAATAATTCTTTACTTTTCAATTTTATGAGGTTATGTATCTTTCTAAATAAAAATAATTATTCGATCAAATATTTTTTTTATTCTTTTCAACCTCTAGGGGAAACCAAGAGGAATATGTCGACAGCAAAGGGATGCGCGTCATCGTCGGCCATTATATAGGCAGCGGCGTCCGTGAAATCCCCAACGCCACCTACGACATGCTTAACGCGAACAACTTCAACCCGGAACCGTACGCCGGAAAGAACGGCATGCCCGTGGTCACCGAACCAAGAGACCTCTTAAAAATGCAGCAGCTATTCCAAATCAATAGGTTTAACTTGATGGCTAGTGATAGGATACCGCTCAATAGGACTCTACCTGACGTACGTAGGAAAAAGTGAGTAAGAAGGTCTTCGCGAGCGCTCTTTAAATTTCCGAAACGATGTAATTGAGTTCGGTAATGTTTTAGGTGTAAATACTTGTACAAAGACATTAGAAATTACCCGAGAAGCAGTATTATTATCGTTTTCCACAACGAAGCTTGGTCTACGCTACTGAGGACCGTTTGGAGCGTCATAAATAGGTCCCCGAAGGAGCTATTAGAAGAGATTATCCTTGTGGACGATGCAAGCGAACGAGGTATTGTAAATTTCATCAAAAAAATCTAAACCCTTTATAAATAGCTTGCAGAATTTCTGAAGAAACCTCTAGATGATTACATTAAACACCTTCCAGTAAAGACGAAGCTTATCAGAAGTCAACAACGTATAGGATTAGTTTTAGCAAGGTTAAAGGGCGCTGAGGCAGCTACTGGCGAGGTTATCACTTTCCTAGATGCTCATTGCGAATGTACGGAAGGTTGGTTAGAAGCTCTAATTGCTCGAATTTCCCAAGATCGTACTGTAGCCGTTTGTCCTGTGATAGACATTATTAACGACGATACTTTTGCTTACGTTAAAAGCTTCGAACTCCATTGGGGCGCTTTTAATTGGAATTTGCAATTTCGCTGGTTCACTTTAGATAGTAAGCAACTTCTCAAACGGAAAGTAATAACAGATCCTTTTCCAACGCCAACCATGGCCGGAGGATTATTCGCGATAGACCGGAAGTATTTCTTCGAAATCGGCTCCTATGATAGCAAAACGAAGATTTGGGGCGGGGAGAATTTAGAGTTATCTTTTCGGATATGGCAATGTGGGGGTAAAATCGAGATAGCTCCTTGCTCTCACGTCGGTCACCTATTCAGAAAATCATCCCCGTACACTTTTCCGGGAGGCATCTCTAAGACTTTGTACTCAAACTTGGCTAGGGTAGCTTTGGTTTGGATGGACGAATGGGGCGATTTCTATTTCCGTTTCAACGAGCAAGCCAGGAAGGTGATGCACCGGCAAGATGTCTCCGCTAGGCTCAAACTTCGCGAAAGATTACAATGTAAGAGTTTCGAATGGTACCTGGATAACGTTTGGCCGCAACACTTCTTTCCAAAGAAGGACAGATTCTTTGGAAAAATTCGAAATGTGGAATTGGATCAGTGTATCATCAAACCGATTGGAAGAACCACCAGTAATCAACCAATGGGGATAGCTAGATTAGAGAATTGTCTCAATGAGACTGCCACTATAGCGATGGAGTTGTTTGTAATGACCAAAGAGGGTTTTATCATGACGGATGATTCAATTTGCATGGATGCACCTGAGAAAGAAGTTAACGGGTATTCTAAAGTTAGGATCATGGCTTGTAGTGGTTCTTCAAGACAAAAATGGAAGTACATTGAACAAGTAAGTTTTTCAAATTTGATGCTGATCTCAAGTATTTCTTAGAATTGTTACTATTCGAAAGTGTTATTTTTCCCCATTTTCCTTTCAGACGAAACAAATTATTCATACGACTAACGAAAAATGCCTGGATGTGATAGAATCGGAGAAATACGATGGACTTGTGATAACCAAATGCACCAGATCAAAGGCGCAAGAATGGTCATTCGAATCCGTACCTTGGACTGCTTGATTCCCTCGAAAGAAAGTTGTTATTGTTAATATCTATACTTACTATATAAAACAAATTTTTTATATATTTTTCTACTATTTGCACTGATAGAAACATAGCTAATAAGCTATAAATATACATAAATATTTTTTATTATTATTAATTACCTCGTTTCTTTTTAATTCTTGATCTTACCTATAATCTCGTCTCACGATAAATGTTTCAAAATAATTCTACCATCGAAACAAAATGAAAACACCGCATGTGGGCGTTGTTAATAAAATCTAGCCGTAGATTCGAACGTCTTAATTAACTTAACGAGTCTCAGTTGTTTTCGTCATAGAAAGCGGGTACCATTGTTTAACGACTCCTACACAATTTTTTTCCAGGTATACCTAAACACGTCACTTAATCATAATGGCTTTTTTGAGCAATTAATCAACGATGTGTTGTTACGGCCGCCCGGATCGTCGATATCGTTTAGAAAAGGTGGATTAGGTTCCTGTTTTTGGACCTCCCGAAGGTAGTATTAAGTATACCCACACTTATTGTTTGTTCTTCTATACGCTACGTAGTCGAAAAATTATTATATAAAGGGGTACCGTCTTATTAGAGTTGAAATTTTTAAACGCGATGTGGGTTCTTGTTAGATACATGGATTTTTGATACTGTATTTGGAGGAGTTTGCAATTACCGTTTTTTTTTTTAATTATATTAAATTATAATCATTTATACACCAATGGTACCAATCATTTGGTCCAGATGCCACGTGGAGCCACGTATAGAAAAATAGTAAATAATAACAAAAATAATTAATTTCCCTTAAATTAAAGTAGGCAATAATTTTTCTAAAGAAGTACCGAATTTTGCAAAATAAAATATTACTAATGTCTTTTCTTGTAGCTCCATCTACGGAAGAATTCTCAAAATCATAATTATAGAATTCAATCCAGCGTCGTCTCGAAGAGAGCGGCAGAGGTACATCTTGTTTACGCACCGTTTCAAGTTAGAACAAAAAGTGGACAGAATTAAGTTTAAATTGTAATTTATATTTCTTTAGCTGCTTATATTCATTATATTTGTTTGATTTACAAATATTTGCAACTTAGCAGGAAATGTTTGAAAAAACAACGATAAGAACTGTTTGTTGCGATAGAAATCCGTTTTTAATTTAAAATTAATTATTCAATTACCATTTTTGTTGCTAATTATAAAAAAATTATAACAACTGTTATTTTTGCATATGATAAGTAGTGATTTATGTACCACAGTAGTGATAAGTTGCCACTATTGTGAAGTCAGTTAACTCGAGTTAAGTTTAGTACGGACCTGTGAAATTAAAAATCTCAGTAAAGTGAGTTTTATTTGTTTTCGCCGTTGTTGATGTTGAATTTGTGGAAATTGTGAAGATCCTTTGATAGTATATTCCATGTGTTTTGCTTTGATTTCGTTTGTCCTCTGTTAAATAAATAAATAAAAAAAAGTATTAAAGTTTAGTTATTGAATTATAAACCAGAAGCTATGAAACACTCATCGTTGGTGTAAAATTCGTGTTTATTTAATTTATAAATTTTTTTTAATTGTTTTTTTATTATTCAGTGGACGATTGAAATTTGTAGCTCCAGCAAAAGTAGCCATGCTAATTTCTTAGTGCATATTCGGTCTTCGGTTGAAGATGAGGATCGACGCATGCTGGAAACAGCTGTCCCGGATTAATCAATTTACTTTGCGTGGTACTTTTGTGTTGTGTACTACGTTACAGTCCTTGCTATCATTAATGACCTTTATTGCCGAAACTATCAACTTAGATCATCCACGAAATTGAAAAAAAATTTTTATTGGGAGAGTACTTATGTAATTTTGTATTGTTAATAAAAATGATGAATTTCTTTAGAAGTTGTTTTTTTTAATTCAATAAGAAGTAAGTAAAAAACAAATTTAAAACCATATACATTAAATTTTTATTGTTTCGCGCCTATTGTTGTCATTAAGGGAGCTCCCATTTCAACATTTCTTTATAGATTCACTTATATTTATACCCTTTTTTACTTTTACTTACTTTATGGCGTACTTTAGGTAAATGTTCAAGTATGACTCAAGAGACATTACTTCAAAAAAAAGAACGACAATTTTACGATATTTTGCACGTTCACAAACAGTTAATTTACTCATAAACACTCATTTATCATATCGAGATGCAAGAAGAAGGTCTTCTCGGTGAGATGCCAAGCTTACATGTAATAGTTACCACGTACCAGACACGCTAATTTTGGCGTGGCAAGGCCGATCGGTTGCAATTCTTTTTGTTTGATTTCGCGAAAGGAAAGGTAAAACGCATTCATTTCGAGAAACCATCCTTTATACCGGCGGTACATGTCAAGTACGTTTGGTAAATTATTACGTCCACCAGCAATAACAACAACAGACAATAACAGTAAAAAAAAAAAAAAATCATTACATTTATGCATATACGAACCGGTCATCTTCATAATTCACTTGTTTCTCGTTTTCGACGTAACAAAAGAACGTCGTGTAATATAATAATCGGTGTATATAAGGGACAACCGTTGTTGCCAGGTTTGGCGAATTGCCGTGAGAAAGATTCAAGGTATTAATGTGAACCTTGAAAAGAAATGAAATAATAAGGCTGTAACTTAGAAATTAGAATATGGTTGTCAGTAATGCCTTAGTGGTAAAACGTGGTACTATCAGTTATTTTGAGAGAATTGAGGAGTGGGCAACGTTGTAAAAGCCAAAAAAAGCTCATTTTACAGGCGCCTTGGTGCTACAGTTGAAACTACCTAATACAGAAGAGGACCTTGTTTGAACGTCTGTTCTACAATAAATTGTACGTTTAGTATTAGGGCACCTTGCTGTATAATCAGTAATATGCGATTATAAATTATTCTTTGGACGATCCTTAACGACATCTAACGTACAAACCGGCTACCGATCGGTAAGAAGATCTGGCAACATTGGCGACAACAAACTGCGAACGTGCGGATTAAAAATATTAAAAAAAGATTTCATTCTCGCTTTACATCATTACCTACACTCGCCCAACCCATATACGAGAGGACTTTCTGCTTCTCTTTCATGGTTTTATGCGGGTTGAAGGTTTTCCGGTGCGTTGTTTTCGAACTCGATCGCGCGATCGTTGACAAGGCGCGTAAAGTTAACATAAACGCACCAATTAGCCGATCAAAGGCGAAGAAATTACCTGAAAATCAGCCTCTAGCACGTCATTACCATTATTGCGGACCGCGGGATGACGATTTGTAATTCAAATTAGTAAATTAATTAACGGGAAGCTTTTCTAAATTGGTTCACTTGCGATCCGCGTAAAAGGCGAACATGTGGGACGTTTTTAAAGGTAAATGGGAGTGAATCATGTGGAGAGTATCTAAGAAGAAAGAACAGGAAGGATAATGTGGATTTATACGAATTAAGAATTTACAAGGGAGACCATTTATTGATGTGGCGCTGTTATTTATAGCATTAGTTAATAATAAAATGTGGGTATAGGATTTTCACGGAAGGAATCGTTGCACGTCATTGGTGACGTTAATGAAATGTAGAATTTCAACACAATAGTGGCTTTCGACTTCTGTAAAAGAGCTAAGATGCCGCGTGATATAACCTGTCCTATCTATTTCTATTTCAACCCAACAATCTGTAAACAAACGAATTGCACCTGCGGGATCATATCGCCTCTGCCGAATTGATGGCGCAGCAGGGGTGAGGGGAATCAGAAAACGGGTCTGTAGAGGTGCACATGTTCCGCAACTGCTCCAGCACAGCTCCGGAGCAATAGACCGAATAAGTCGAAAGCCATAAAAAAAACTGCAATTTTACAGATAAAGTTTTGGTAATGTTAAATTTCTTTGAAACGCGACATGTTGAAAAAGTAACACTTTAGAAAGTATGTAGCGTTAATCGGTATTTCATCATTGGTGCCATGAATGCCAGAAGCATTTCATGATAATTTCTTTCTTTTTTTTTTTTGAAGACAACTGATTTCATTATGTGGGTCATAATAAGATTAAATTCATGCATTCCTCTGTTTTCTTTTTCTCTATAAAGCACTGCAATCTCAAAATAAATTAGGTTCTCCATTTCATTTCCTTTTGGTCCAATTAACGAAGCAATCGTATCAACCAAACGTTTATACGATTCGAACCCGTAGAACCAGAAACGTTACACTTTACCAATTTTTGTAAGCCGCCCAGTATGGCCGAGAAAGAGATTAGCGTTGCCCCATGCAACTCTGCGCTTTTGCCTATAATGCTAATTATTTATCACTTGCGTAACCTCCAATTAAGATATTCAAATGGGTTGCCCGCAAAAGCCGCTGCAACGAAAAAATCAAAACGAACGTAGGCCTATGAGACGTAGTTCTGTATTCATATCAATATCTTTGTTTTCTCTCTCTTATATATATATCCCTATTTTTTGTTACGATTAGAGTGGAATGGATATAATGAGGTGTACTTGTATCCCTGTTATTAATTACGCCACGCTATGTTTTAGCTCTAGCTAACTCAATCAGATGCTAATGCGTAAGTTTTGGACCAATTACAGACGCTTTTCTGTATGAGAAAGTTGTACGATAGTCCCCCGTTAGGTTACATAGAAACTTAAGAGGTAAGGTAGTTTAATACAAATTGCAGTTTATAGAAGATAGCGTAAAAATAACTGAGATTAATGAAGATAAGAAGATCTGGGTGGATCGGATATTTCATAATTAATTAAGATCTGGGGGAATCGGTCAATTTTTTATTTAGAACAAAACATGGGCGAACAAGGGTCGTACGAAAAATAATGCTAAGATAGTTTAGTTTACTCATGGTATTGATGGAATAATTCACGGCAAACGCAACAAAAGGACAGAGAAAAAAATATACTAACACACGGACATGTTTCTGCCTACCCGGCGTCATCAGCCTGGTTTCGAGAGTATTTTTCATATCTCTACCTTCCATCGCTGTTGCCTCACAGTTAATACCACAACTTTCAAAACGACAAACTCGATATTTCTTGGCGCCCTCTAGCGCCAAAAAAACGCATCCTTGCCGTTCAGGAAGCAGCGACATAAACCGGGTACTGTTCCCCAAACCATCCCTCGAGCAGTTCACATGACTGCTAAACACGAGATGGCGACGCTGGTATTATTTTTTGGTTATTGTTTCTAGGCATTTTCTGAAGGGTCGTACTGTATAAAAAGTATGGATAGATACAAATATTGCTAGCCGTAATCAAACCTATATGGAAGAGCTTACAACGAGATTAAGGAATTTCTTTAGGAAAAATTTGGGACTAGGAGATCGTTCAGAATATCGTAGGTTACATTATCGATACACTGTATAACAAATAGCAATTTATAATTTCAAGTTGATCGTTTTATTTAAACATAAAAGAACGTAGAGTACTTGTCTAACGCAAACAAATAACACAGGGCACACGCGCCAATCTCGCTCAATCTCTTAAATTAGATCCGATTACGTATGCACAATGCATAGCCAACGTTAGAGGTGCAGGTTGTTTAGGACTTAACATTTTATTTTGTGTTTTATTTTGTATGTAACAAATGTAACCATTTTTATTTATTTGAAAGTAATATTTTGTTTGTGTCTATTTTATGATAAATTGAATGTTTCTTTTGTTTTGCCCTGTATAAATTTATATATTTCATATTTAGCATCATTTGAACTTTAACGTGTGCGCATTCAATGTAAAAATACGTATAATTTCTTATAAAGTTCGCAAATATTAAAATTCGCCAATGTTCTAATTAAAAATATCTTTAATAGTCATTTATTATATCTGTTCGATGAAGCTCCTGCTAATTCATATATCAGATCGAGCGCTAGGTAAGGACTCTCCGCCAGTTACCGCCGGTAACGTACTTACTTACGTACGAAGTTATCGAAACTTCGTCGGAAGTCGAACGTACGAACTACCATGACTGCCTGCCTTCTCTTTTTCGCTTGTGAGATACGCAGCGCTTAAACCCGCACTATCGCTGGTTTCTGATTTTTCCGCTTACACATGGGGACAGAAGCTCGGAGCAAGATACTAGAGGTGATGTATCAAATAAGTACACGAAATAACGCGAGCGTCTGGGTAGCCGTGAGTTGTATAGCATCTTTTTGCGGTAGTGATTGGCTATTTGCTGCTGTCGCCCAGCCAGACGCTCATGCTCCGGTAGGGTTTTGCGGTGGCCCTAGCGTTAGACATTGAATGTCCCGCAATGCGTACACAAAGAAGGAACCGAATTACGAAATCCAAATAGTATGCTATTTATGTATTTGAATTTATATATTATTATTTAATAAATATATTTTGTATATCTACGTACTGTGTTTAATTTGAGATTAACTGATTAAGCGAGTGAACACATAAGAATTACATAAAAGCAATTGGTCCTTTCGCCTCGCAAGAAAGATACACCGAAGCAGACGGCTAGCGGCATTGTTCTTCAAAATAGGAGAACGTACCACAGGTTCTGTGTAAATATAAGAACAATGTATAAAAATATAATAAACTTTTTTGCACCGTAATATGTATTTGACATCTAGTTCTTATATTAAACAGTTCTATCGCACGCGATATATATGTATATAGGAACTTAATGATACGTGTGGGTATAACGTTAATAACCAGTTCAACAACAACAATGCTTGAGAGAGAATAAAAGACAAAAAAAAAACAGTAGAAGTAGAACTAATTATAATATATTGTATTATTAGCATAATATCAACCGGACACAATATAAAAACGCGGCGATATAATAATAAAGCTTTTAACGTTACGATCATTATGTAAGAGAGTTGTTGCTTGTAATTTGCAATACGTACAAGATACATAAGTAGGTACACTTACATTAATCGAACTGCTACACACCGTTGACATTCGATATCGCGTTAGGAGTAATATAATATTTATATAGTTATGTATACACACGTAAATATATATTTATATTTACATAAACAAGCCGGTTACGTTTTGAAAAGAAAAAACAACTGTAAAAACGGGCGTATTTTATGATATAATGGTAATTATAGAGCAAGAGATTATATATTAGAATCTAGAATGGAGAATTGTGTTAATTCGTTTTCACGCTGTTATTTGTTTCGATTTAAATTGCACGCCCTGTATATTACAGGATAATACGATAAATACCTACCCTAATGGAGACAACGCAATTGTTTTGTAATTTTAGTAAATATATTGTCCGTCTAGAAAGTATCCGGAATTTATTGTTTTTCTTAATTTTAATATATTTCTTTTTTGTTACATCCTAAGACAAAATTAAGGCATCAGGTAGGTTGTGCCGACTAGAGCATGGCAAAAATCATATAACAACACCAGCTGTCAAATATTGTTGATTATCAACAGGCTTAATATTTGTGAAATAATGTCGCAAGTAGAAAGAAAAAAGTTGGTGGAATATTTGTATAGAAAAGGTGTAAAAAACGTTAAAAAATTAGTGCAATTGACTGAACTCGGAAAAAGTGCAGTATATGAGATAATAAAGAGGATAAAAATGGGGGAGATATGAGCCATGGACCAGTTTCTGGAAGACCGCGTAAGATTAGCGGAAACAATCGCTTTAGTGACTTTAGGACGACAAAACCCGCGCCTAGGGTTTCGAAAACTGGCTAATAAATTTGGAAATCAACGTCATATAAGAGCGTGTCCAGAAACCGTCCGCATTTCACTAAGAAGACAAGGTTACTTATCGAGGAAACCAAAAAAAATCCCTGCAATGACACCTCTACAACAGCAACGAAGAATAGATTTTTGCCAACGATTTCGAGACGATAATTTTAGTGATGTTTTTATATCTGACGAAAGTTGTTTTCAGCTTGGTGCAAACCATTTAAAAATCCTATCAAGAGAAAATGTTACCGTTCAAATTTCCAAATTTCCCATAAAAATAATGGTTTGGGGAGCAATCTCTCAGCGTGGTGCTACACCTCTCTGTATAATTGATGGCACCGTAAATAGTGCAAAGTATTGTGAAATTCTTCTTGAAACGGCTCGTGCTTTATATCCCGAAGGGTGGCATTTTCAACAGGATAATGCAAGATGCCACACTTCTGCCTACACTAAAGCTTGAATGTTAGAACAAAACTTGGCAACAATTCCATGGCCAGCAGCTTCCCCAGATCTTAGTCCCATCGAGAACATATGGGGACTAATGAAAATTGAAGTAGAACGAGCAGCACCACGAAATAAAGAAGATTTGATTCGGTCAGTTTTACAAGCCTGGATCACTATCACCGAAAAGTATAGCGTTGACGTCGTTTCGGGATTATCTGAACGTTTAGTTAAATATTTACAGTTAAATGGAGATTGTATTAGTAAATGAGATTAATTATTTCTTGTGATTTTATTATTCAAGTAATAAAAATTTATTACCGTAAAATTATAGCTATGCTTTTTGTTTTCCGGATACTTTCTAGACGGTCTATATTTCTCCTTGTAGCTTTAGTCCGGCGATGATTCCTTTAAAGCTATCGAAATAATGGGATTTGCAAAATAGGCTCGGATTTGACATCGTCCCTTGTAAGAATACTTACATTTTTGTATTTATTATATTATTAGCAAATTAAGCACAATTCTAAAATTCCAGAAAATTGAAATAAAACAGCTTAATATAGCAGAACTATTTTTTTTCCTCGTCTTTAATTCATCTCAGATCCAAGATTTTTTCACACGCTCCTTGCTAAACGTTTTCGCAACGCCGATGGACACATTTCCGCATAAACGCGTTCTTCCGCTCGAACGCCCGCGATGTCAAAACAGTTGCTAGACGCGTCCACCAAACAAGGACATTCCGCAATCCAAGCAACGCAAACTCTCAGCGGATCGTTTCAACACCGAACGCATCTCGAAAGAAGCCCCAATTCTCACACGACTTGGGAGGTTCCCCATACAACACGACAATTTTACAGATTCCCGCATTCGATATAGGCGATGTCCGACAATTAAAAGCGAAACCTTACGTCATGGGAAAATATCTCCGTTGGCGAGGTATACGGCGTGCGTAATAGACTTCTATTTGAGCGAACTACCAGCTGTGTAACGACAATGAGATGAAATTTTCTGGACGATGAGGCAATGCGATGGTTTCGATTACGAAGTGGAATGTCCGAAGGAAGCCTTATAGATTTTATAAATAAAATGCGTGCGAAGTACGATGTGTGCAGTATGAAATTCGATCTCTGGATCTAAAATGCGTTGATAAAACTTACGTTTTACAAAATTTGTCGAATTTGAACTCAGATAGTTGCAAATTCTTCCTAGTAGAGATATAGAAATGCTGGAAATATCTGTTCACTTCAAAATTTATTTATTTGAATTAGTTTTAAGTCTTTATATCGATTATGTAAGATCGAAAAAATACATCCTGATCATCAGATTTATCTAATTCATTACGTGTATCGTTTTACTCGCCCTGATTTCTACAACATCAACAGCGTTACTCTACTGGTCGGAACCTGCTCTAATTTCACGAGAACGTCTAGTATTTCCCTGAGAGAATACACTGCAGCGCTTAGGATATTATATTTCGCTACGAGGAATTACAAATTAATTTCAAAGAATGTTTGTAAAACAATAGATTTCGCTAGTGAAGTGTTTTTATGATTCATAACTAATCAAAGGAAACCTTAAGGAATGATATTGCGAAATTTCCTAAGCATTGGCTTCCGTTTCGACCACCATCGCGACATTCGTTAGATCAAAGCGTTTTCACAAAAGCGACACGTCAAGTAACTTAATAACCATAAACAAAACTAATGATCCTTGCCTTACCTTCTTATTGCTTCTATTTCGCGGGAAAAACAAATTAACGAAAAAAAAAAGACACAACAATTCCTCTTGAAATTTGATTATAACACCATTATTGTTATTATCTTGAGTAATTTCAAGCGATATTTCCTAATATATTCCGCATAAAATCGCCTCTCGGTTCTATTTACGAAAACCGTAGATAATCGTGTGACGGTTATAATTAAAAACCTTGAAGGTAAGTGTACATGTGTATGTATGTCTCTTGTTTTTTGCCCGTATCGACTTGGTCAACTGAACTAATCTTAACCTTCACGGAGGATCACAGCGTCTAGCGTTAGATTCTTCATCCGCTTTAAAAGGACGGTTTTTATCGTAGTTAGGACATCGTAACTGGCCGACTTTCTGGCTCGATATTTGCGAGAAGTGGAAAAAAAGATATGCGAGTAAATAAGCTGTAAATGGTAGATTAGATCTTTTGGACATGTAATTATTTTTTCTCGAAGTTTCGCAAGAATTTCTGGAAAAGAACGAGTTAGCCTTCGAAATGACGTGGGATAGGAATATGGTGAAATAATATTAACAGTTCAGAAGGAAATTTGATTATTTTCAAAGGAACTTTTCATAGTTTGGTGTGTATAAATAATACAACTGGTCGAGTTAATAAACATCATGTTGTTGCCCAAACACGGTCCTTCCACGCCAAATTCTTAATTCTTAAATTTATAACAACTGATTGAAGCAACTGAACTTCATATCTACATGTGGTAAATGGATTTTTCTTAACAAAAAATAAACAGTCGAACGAATGCAAATTTTCCCAGGTATTCTTTACGCGTTTTTTGGGGAAATTGAGAGCTCAGCGGAAAAGATCAGTTTCCTTCCAAATTTTGACCTCACATATTTAAGGGGGCTCTTGAGCTTTTGCAGCAGCTTTATACCCTCATTTGTTTATCTCCCACAGTAGTGCTAGCTTTCACCATGGCACCAGAATCCTACGTTTTGCAGGGTGGCATATGAGACAAAATAGAGAAACTGCCCAATGGAATTGCGAATCTCGAAAGGGACGGATTTAGTTATAACAACAATGGCGACTGCTCCTGACCAAACCTTACAAAACAGCGTATTGGTACTGATATATAATTTTGTGGTTTCTTTCTTTTTTAAGAGAGGAAGAAGACGCGTATTCTAACATTTTTCTAACAAAAATTTTGGGTTGGTCATAACTGATTTAATAGACAACTTTCTATAAAACTGTATAATTTGTCGACCAAAGGATGTTAGTTGGCGGGAAGAACGAAACAAGCACGTATCTCGATGACTACACGATACCGCGCAATTCCGTCTTGGCCAAAAAAATCTCTCTCAATACGTAGCTGTAAATTATCGGAAAAGCTTTAGTAGTAATGAAATAAATTGCCGAGTACCTGTGAGAAATTATGAACTATCCGTATACGTACATAAGTAGTATCTAGACTTTAGCAAATACAGAACTTATAGCGAAAATATTTATGGCGCTACATTGTTATTTCTGCTTCGGTCCTTCGCCTTCGGGGCAGAGTATTTCTTTAACGAAGTACACACGTACTATGGGTCGCAGTCGTAGAATAAGCTATGTGTGTCTCAGAGCGTTCTCCTCGTCGTGGTAGGTGCTTTTTACCTTTTTTCTTTTTAAAGATGTACGCATATACGACGCGGTATGACCGAATCTCGCTTCCAGCGATTTCTGAATCTTCTCGTCAGAGAACGGAGGTCTATTTATTGGTGTAATTGTAGTTTGTCACGGGATTTTATAAATAGGAAAGGCCGTTAATGATATACCTATGTACGTACCACGTTGAGTATGTGTAAGTGAGAAATGATGGTAAGAGTTAGGGAAGGTCGCCTAAGGT
>LR736871.1:5148004-5160149 GCA_902654985.2 Oryctes borbonicus | reverse complement strand
AGATACCCAAGCGCAGCGCATAGGTAATGAACGCAAATTAATCTAGACACCGTTGACCTTCTCTCCGCATCGAAAAAATAAAGAAAACGAAACGCTATCTATCTCGAAACAATGGGCGCGGCCTTCTCGATCTCGCTGTGAGCCTCGGCATCCTATACCTATATATAGTACGTATGTACATTATAGGTATATGTAGCATTGCGTCATAGTTGGCGGTGGTTGTCTTGTACGCTCGTAAGAATAACAATATCGAATATAAATATGTAGTAGTAGGCAGCGGCAGCACTTTCGTTTGTCTTCTTCGATTAAAAAGATGCGATAGAGGGATACAAGCGTGGCTTACCGAGATCACGACGTCGCCGTGTCGTTTAACAATTAGGTTTTTTTGTGAAGCGTGCCAGCCGCTAAGTTATTCGATTGTTTCTCTCGTCTAATTGGAAGGAAGAGAAGTAGGCCGTGGTCGTCTCGATTTACTCTAATTCGACGATTTATCAATTGTTTCGTAAGCTAATGCGCGGTCGAAATGGTTGCATTTTGCAAGATAATGAGGAAATTTTATGTAAATTAGTTAACTGGAGATTGTGGCGTTGGTAAATCCGATTGAAATTTAGGAAATGACGCAGTACACAAGCTGTTAGTACCACTAAAACTGCTGTAAGTGGTATTAATTGTTCTGTTAAAGGCGTTTGGAGCAATAATGAAGTAAGGCGATTTTGGAAAAGGAATACTAAAGATCGATTCTAGGGATTTTATCTATCCTGTTCCCTCTCTAATAGCACCAACATGTTCTAAGTGTGTAAATTGGGATTGTTGCCAAATTTCTACAAGGGCAAAATTTATCGATAATTTTACTAGCACCTGCATCACCAATTTGGTTAGTTAATTGGAATACCCTGTATAATATCTGCTTTGCAAGCGTTCGCAATCCTCAACTACGATTCCTCACAAAAACACAAGCATTATTGTCATCGTTTTTATTGAGAGCGAGCGAGACACCTTATTGTCCGTGGATTTTTTTGTACTTTGCAACTAGCACTTGACGTTCTTGCAACATAGATCCGACGAACACAAAACTACTTTGCTACTTACGAGACCACAAAGAAAGAGATTTCTGATAGATACTCCCCGGTCTTATCTCCGTGTACGATCTGTTGTGTCATTTTCCTTTCCACACCGATTCTGTGTACTCCGATGTCATCACATGATAAATTTTGCAACGGAGATGGCAGTCTGTGAGGTAGTTGTTAAACATCTTACGGCTTTGTTTTGTATTTTCTACGATGGACGAGGAACGAATAATAGGCGATTGTGGACAAAGTTGACTCAATATTAAGCTATTATTTCAAATAGTTCAACAAGGAAACTTACGGAAAAAATTATAAAATTTGGGAATAAATAAATCTTAATAAACAAAAGAAAATTGAACGTAAGAATAAAATTGAATAGTTCGTAGCCGCTAGCTCTGATAATTGCTTGGATTCGCCGTGGTAAGCTTACTATCAAATTTTGGATTACTTCTTAGGAAAGACCATCCCACTCTGAAAGAACGGCTTGTTCTAATTCCTGGAAATTACCCGGAGCTGATTCATTCCAAATCTCAAACGTGGTACCTTGCGTGCTGCAGGCCTCCTAGTTAAGCCTCAATCTTACTTCCCTCAATTTTTTTCAGGTAAACCAGAAACTCCAACATTTTTGATTGTTTCGAGCTGGGCCTATTTCTGAAAGATTACATCTGCAAGAAACGATCATCTCCCGCGTTCGTGCTTCGTACCTTGACCACGTCATCTAGAGTTCGATCTGAACCCAACAAATCGGCTACATAACGCAATGCACGTCGTCCTTTTAACAAAGTTGAAGCCCTTACGCGTTCATCATTTGTTTAATAATGCGGTTCGTTCATGATTTTCAATTTAAACTGTATTAACTTGAATTCTATTCACTATAAAATTAACGAACTCGTGATTAAAATTAAATGATTCAAGAAAAACTATTTAACAGGACTTCACAATAATTTGGGGCTATTTTCACTAGAAATATCAAAGTAACTTTGTAATTAAATCAAAAATGTTTAGAAAATGCAGAAATTATAGAAAAAAGTGAATGTTGATTATTTTGATTGTTAAAATTTAGAATTAAATATAAGTACAGTAGTTGGAGGAAGATAAGCAAAATGCATAATGGATTTATTCAAAGACGTCAGAAATATTTAACATACATTTTTCTTCAAAAATCCACGAAACCAACTACACGCAATACCTCGAATCCCCAACTATTAGTCATCCATTAGCTTACCCATCGGCGTCTTTAGACGTGGAGACATCTTACGCACTGCTTATGGAAAACAAACGCATTCCCAATGGCACGTGCGCATCTGTATTCATCGCGTGAAACAGCTGTGGATCGCACGTGTTAATTGGTTGACTTCGTTTTTTTTTTTTTCTATTTAAACCATTAATTATGTAAATGGTAGCTTGGATTACCATTTGAAGCACACGCATGTGTCGCGACTTGCGTTGTTCGATTTCGTTAGAATGAGACGAGAGGATTTGTTGTTAGTTTTTTTCTTGAATGGCGTAAACATTTCCCGGAGGTGGAATTGTTCTCTTGACTTCTGGGTAAATCTATTTCCATTGTTCAGATGAAGGAATAAAATTAATAAGGAAATTATATATATGATGATATTTCGGAGAGGATTTGGTAGAGCCGCCAGGATAATAAATTTTGGAATAAAAATCAAGTACTCTGTGGTACTGGAACATTGAAACGCTTCACCAAAAAATAGGTTATTCGCACTGGAGGCATGCCTTAATTGGTAAGTTATCGTCATCAGCAGTAGAACTGAACTTCAGTTTTTGTGTTGACCATGACGATCCCAAAAAACAGTCGCTATCGCTATCTCGATCGACGGAACGGTTTTCGTTTTTTTCGGGCCTGATTCACTTTTGTAGCACCCTGTTTTGTTGGTGCTTTATTTTAAGGAGTGTACTGGTGCTTTCAAATTTTATCTACAGTTATTAATAATTAATTAATTAATTAATTAGAGTGAGCAATTCTAGCAGTATGAAGTTAAGTCTTTTTGAATGGTTTTAGCCTAAATTGAAATTAGCCATAGATTACACCTCTACTTCAGAAAATCTATATTATCTTCAGATCCGACAGATAACGGCTAGACAAATTTTAATAAAATATTCACTAAATACTTGTACTTGTAAATAATATTTTTTCTGGAGGGTAGGGATAGAACAGGCATTCGGTCTTCGGTTGAAGATGAGGATCGACGTATCTTCGAAATAGCTGTCCAGGATTAATCAATTAAACATGTGTAGCGCGGAGTTTGCCGATACTTTTGTGTTGTTTGCTAATTATTTCGTATTTTAAAAAAAAATGTATTGAAAACAACACCGTGTCCAAGACAATGAGCATGCACCTCAAAACATTTGTTGGCGCATTATTCACAATAGCTTCTTGATCTCTTGCTAAACTGCTTTGAGCGTTTTCGTCCACTTTGTCATTGTTATTTCTAGACCAATTATAAAATAAAAACTTACCATCCTTCTTAGAAACCTTAGCAGCAAACATTTTGATAAGTTAGTCTATTTTAAATAAATGCCTCAGCGCTTAGAAAATACCATAGACGGCCCCACAGGTCTCTATTTTAATGGACAGCAACATCTCTGATAAAAATATTAAACGACTTGTAAAATATTAACCGCAAATTAGATCTGAAGAGGACATTGGTCAATTTTGCATAAAAGATCTTTCTTAAAACGTAACGTCCTACATTCCGCACTGTATCCTGTCGCTTTTTTCCGCTAAAATTCACTTCCCGATCAATTGCGTCTAGCTTCCGTGCAAAAAAGCCCCTCTTCGCTATTCACCTAACAGGAAAGATAAATTAACCCAGACGTTATGCACGCTTCTTACAAGTATTACGTCATAAATTACGCTGCACTTCCTGTCGTCCACTTGGCCGCGCGTTCTAACTGTGCATAGGCGCGATCTTAGTTTTGAAAACTCGCCCAGGGAACCGCTACGCGAGGCTCCATATCAACTTTGCAGCGTCATCGGCCGATCCGATTTTTTGATGCCGGGCAGCAGGTTTAGTTGGCTTCGCTTGTATACGCAGCGTGCGTTCAGTATAGTATTCGCAAAGAGGATAATAATGATTTCATTTTTGGATTTTGATGATTTAATGTCTCTTATTGTACAAGATGCCTTGTTGAAAAGTTGTACGTATAGAAGAAAAGTAGGAAATTAACAGCGTTTTAATATTTAAGCATTTTCTTGCGAAACGGTAAACGCGGAAAGATATCGCGATAACTTATTGCAGCTTTTTATGATGAAACGGGAAACGAAAGGAGGATGATGGATAGGTACCAGGGCTCATAAAACATGCAAGTAATGAACATATTTTGATAACCGTGCAGTCGATTTTCCACATTCTCCGGATTTAGCCGCTTTAAATTATTTTATGTTTCCACATTACACACAGTACAAGAACTTATTGAAGCAATTCAAAATGTTTATTATAAACAGAAACTTTAAATAATCAAATACAGACCCCCAACCTTACTGTTAAAAAACATCCCGCATTGAAGTTCAAACCAACTCATTTCATCACCATCACCGTAGATCAGCCTAAGAGGAAAGGCGTCAGGTCTCTTCTAACCATTTACCTTTATATCTGAGCGTACACAACCGTCAAAAACGCTTTTGCATGCAGCGTCGATACATCAAGATCGTGCTTGACCGCTCGGGTCTTCGTATACGAAACCCCAAGAATGCGCGATGGCAATTTAATGTGACTGAGGGCGACTCGTGCCGAATGGTGATTCATATCGGCGAACGTTTTGCGCTGAAAACATACCGTTTAGTACAGTATTTAACCAAACCGCTAAAAATCCGCGGCACGATTCCGTAAATGCTGAAGGTGTAGTAGAGGGTGTGCAATGCTGGACATCTTAAACGGGAGAATCGTTTGCAATAGTAAACCTAAATGGTTTTCATTTAAGAGAGTTAAAAGGTTAAAGCCAAGTCTTTTATAGGAGGATGTTCCATAGCTATGCGGATCTTAATTTATTCTTAATTATTTTTGAATCTCAAAGAAAGCGACAACATTTAACAATTCAAACTAAGAGTCGTTTGTTATACCCAATTACTCACAGGAAGTGATAGTGGTAACAGTACTACAAGAAAATATAATCAAGCGGAATATGGCATTAAAGGAGGCTGTGACAATAATATAAAAGCGTTGGATAAAGAGAGACATCTTTTGACAAAAATTAGAAGCCAACCAGTGTAAAGTCGGACGACAGGAAAAAAGATTTCAGGTAACTGAGAATTGCAAGATAATTAGATGTCGTAAAATGCGGTATGGCTACTCACTTCCTATACAGAGATGGGAATTACAGTACCTAATTGGCACTAATTCGGATCAGTTTACGCGTTAATTTAATGCATAAAACCGGATTCTTTCTTAAGTTGAGTAATTGGTGTTTCTTTTTTTTTTTTCATTGTTAACGGAATCTCTTGCGTTTGTAAATAGGAAAATACTTTAACGATCCTTTTAAAAGCAGACCCCTGTTCATTTCATTAATTTGAATTTCTTTGATCTTTAATGATAGCAAGGACTGTGGCGTAGTATGGTAAATAACACATAAGTATCGGCAACCTCCGCACCTCCTCATCAACCGGTAACCGAATTCGGTTACCGGTTGAAAATGAAGACCATTCGTGTCCTCGAAACGGTCGTCCCGGACTAATTATTATATCACTATATAATAAATTAAACTTATTTGGTGCGGAGGGTGCCGATACTTATGTGTTGTTCTTTGATCTTAAGTATCTCAGCTAACTGGGCAACGGTAGCACAGAACTTTCTCCAGTTCTAGACGTTTCCATTCTATATTCCGAGTTCGTCGATACAATTGCATATAAATCAACCTAGGAGTAGGTACGAAGGTAGATTGAAAAGTATCAAGCCCCAACATGGAGAGGACATCATTCGTAAAAACTATTTTAGTAAAATAATTTCGAAAGTTTCAGCCATGTTGGATGCTCAGCTTTTGTTTAAGAAATGCTTGGAATGGAAAAAATTGAATATCGCCCCCAGGAATTCTTTGAATTTAATGAGAGGTTGCCAAATTGCAACCAATACCGACGATAAAAAAGTTCAAAAAATGGTATGGAAAATGGATAAAAGTTCGGTAAATGGTGCTAGACGAAAGTCGAATTAGGCGAAGACCTTCTTGTCTTACTCTCCACATCCTTCCCAACCATGAACCAGTAATATATTGTTGCTGCAATTTCAATAAACAAGCACATTTTGTTGATATCAATTTATCTTTGAAAATAGCAACTTTGGACGAGTTTCTACGTGTCATTTAAGGTCATAAGACTCGTAACACTACACATATGCACCATTTCCTGTACAGCATTTTATTTGCTCGTTTTTACTTTTTATTTTTCGCGAAAATCCACCTGCGCGGACACCTGACGTAACACCATCTTATTTAAGAGCATCCAACGTCGGGTGAAAGCGAAGAAAATATTCACGTAAGTTGATCTTCTTTCCCAGCGGTGAACGGTGCTTTTTACGTACATGCATAAGACAGGCGTATTGTTCGGTCGGACGATCCGTTTTGGAAATAAACGATTTCGATCGAAAGTGTATCACATGTACAGCACGCAAGAGGCGAAAATTCGCCAGTCTCTCAGGTGGGAAACGATAAATCATCGGTTGTATTCAACGATTTATCGAGCGGATTGAGAAATTCCAAGTCTGCGTGCAATTAATCTTTGTTTTTTGATGGCTTTGGGGCTCAAGAGTTTCGTAAAGCTTCAAGATACACGGAGTAGCAGCGGGCAAGATGTACGTGAACTGGCTTAACAATTGAATTGGCCGTGTAGATATACAGGGTGTATTTGGAAATTTAGAGACGCTTTAAGCTTGAGAACTTTAGCTTTTTGAGAATGATTCAACTACACAGGAGAAAATTGGAAAATTGGCAAGCATCGCTTGTTTATGAACAATGCTACTGCTTTAATACATATGTGTACCGCGAAAATTTTTTTTTTTAATCGGAGATTAACTAAGAAAACAACCAAAACCTACTCTGTAATACATTGTCGCAGTATCAACGTAACTTCTTGGAATTCGCATTCGAGTTCTAGCGATCCTACGTGAACCGATCGACAAATCGCCGCTTTTAGAAAATACGGAGCCGCTCTTACCTAAGACAATGGATCATCTACGGCGTTCCGTACGCGCATGAGATAGGCGAGATTTTGACGAAGCATAATCGTCATAACGATGCGCTACGCCGAGCTATGGACGTCCAAAGAAATTCCAAACGAGCGGTCGCATTTAGCGGGACCATATCGGACGTTGGAGTTGCGCTGGAATGCGACGAAGATGAGTCCGGTGGGTTCCGACGTGTTTTACGAATGTTACATCGTATTTTTATCTATGAAAAAAGAGCTCGGATGCGTTTGCTGATGTTAATGCGAGCCATAGCTTTAAAGTTGCCATTAAGGTTTTTACTTTATTTTTGCTGGCGTTTGAATAAATTCCCGAAGCATGTTTTCCATCTGATATCTTCAAAAAGCTTGTGTTTGAAGGCTTCTCGATGTCATAAAGATCAGGCGAATATCGATATACCGGGTGTTGATGGTCATTCTACGATAAAAGCTGCCAAAAAAGGGTTTATACGTTCTTTTATTAAGTTTATTTACAATTTTAAAGAGAAATTGCTTGTTTTAAACGATATCAGCAGATTTCTGTACTTACACTGCTTCAACACCAACAAATGTAAAATTTTAGGAAAACAGTACGGCAAATCTCAATAGCGCCATCTAGTGGCCGTTTGTAAAAACTTAAGATGCTGCCCTTGTATTTTCCCTTGTTCCTTTCTTTGCGTTTTGTGCCGCAATTTGGGTATAAACATTTCACTAAATATTAATTACAATAAAGCGTTTATTTAATGGCTTGGTACTGTAACCCTTTATCGGTGTAACACGTTTTTCTTATTAAACCTTTCGTCGTAAAAAAGCGGCCGATAGCGGTGGTCTGCTTGGATAAAGCGTTAAACGAGGAAAGTACCATCGGGCGAGCTTAATCAACGCCTTGAAGATAGAATATAAAATCATTGATTTACGGCCAATGGACCGGTTCGCCTATTTAGCTTATTGTATCGGGTCGCTAAGGTATTACAATAATATAGCAGTTAGTGTCAACGGTAACTCTGTTTAGTCGCGATAATGAAGGTAAAAAGGATCTCGAAGTGTTGCCGTTGGAATAGCGTACAGTTCGCGACAAAATTATACCGAGTGACAACGCTATGTAGAGAGAGACGAGAAAAAAATATATTAACGTAATAAAATGGGGAAAAGGAAATGTAACATGCGCAATTATCTTATCGCAGAGTGTACATGAAATAGAAGAAGAAACCCACCTGCGTGCATTTGGTAGAATGCGGGACAATATTACCGATTTAACCTTATTAAATGGCGATTACAGTGCTATTCGTTATTAAACAAAGAGAAGATCATGTGAGAAGGGCATTCGAGGAACATAAAACGATATGGCGTAGGTGCGTTGCATATTATCCTTGTAATTCACGTGATTGTTCTTAGAAATCGGTTGCTCAATTCCATATGCAAAACGAAGAATATTGCACTTATTACAGTGGCATTTTTGCATACGAAGTATAGCCTTTTCTGCACGCAAACGAAACGAATCGAAATGAATTTTTTCTATTTTATTTTTTATATTATTCAATGTTGGCTGCATTGATTGATACATGAAAGAGCCTAAGCGATGTTGCATGAAAACGAAAACGCTAACTATAACGAGACAAAACAGGGGGGAACAAGGGAAAACAACAGAAAATCAGATTGACCATATCTTAAGATCTAGGAAAAGAATAGGAATAGGAAAGAAATAGAAGATGTAAGATCATACCGTGGGGTTAACGCAGACACTAATCCGAAAATCAAAGACTACTCACCAGACCTCGATACGAGATCTAAAAATAAAAGAGGAGGAACAGCAGTACGAACAAGACTCTACTAACAAATTAAGTAATTATTAAATTTCGTTTATTGCGCCTTTAATTAGAAGCTCTCATCTGCTTGAGGTCACACATATTCTCTAAAGATTAAAGCACTTAATAAACACCGCACCTGAAGCGATTGGTAGAATAAAGAATACAAGAAGAAAAGGATGATATGATGGCTACGAAAAAAAAAAGAAAGAAAATCGGCTTATATAAGTTTTAATTTTATTTAAAGGGTAACTAATTTAAATGGTTATGATGTTAGTAATGACATACAACGGAACGTAGAAAATCCCTCCTCATAGAAATTTCCAGAATCTTTTTCCTTGTCGTTGTAATTCCTCTCTCTGTTTCATCTTATCAGCAACCGGCGCAATTTGTAGCCGAAATCGAAACGTATTTTAGGCATTTTTGGTAATATATTGGCTACTCAAGCTAATCTAAACGAGCTGCCGCTCTTTCGAAGCTGCAACTCTCGCAAGACGCGGCAGCACACGTCGCGAAAGTAGGTACGAATTCGCAAAGGCGCTGAAGAATAAGAGATAAGCCTCCGCCGCGGATTAATGTCCTCGCAGTTTTTAGGTAAATGTCTTTTGCTCTTATATATACTTGAATGCCGTATATGGGTATATATCTTAGTGCTTTTCGGTACTCTAAAATGGGTTTATCTCCTCGCCTCGTAATACGATCCGGTCTTATCTTTATCGGTTGTATTTTTTTTTTCTCGCGTCCAATCCGTGCGGAGATGGCGGTTGTATTTCGAATTTATTAAATATTTTGTGTAGTATATAATGTATCGATATTTTTTTTTATTGCCTTCCAATACATAGAAATTACATATAGATGGGAAATTAAACAATCGCACAGTATTGTTAACTACAGCAGCCGGCTACTAATTAGAACATAAACAAGGTACAATGTAACTATATATTAATTTGATTTATTACTGCTGATTATTTGCCGTCGCTTAATGGCTTTTTTCCTGTCTTTCGCCTGTACTCGATCGACACAATCCTATTCACCGCCGATACACATTCTTTTCTTATTTCTTAAGGAAATCTGGAATTAACTAACCAGCGCGTTGATACACCATAGATCTCTCCAGCAAACGCAATCAACGAAATATCACTAAACCGTTTCTTGTTTTCCCTTTTTTTTTCCTATTTGTTGGCATAATTGGTTTCGTTTCGAGATATCAAATGTGCAGACTTGTAATTTTGCAACAAAGAAATACGATAACCGACATAGCGAGGTGCTATGGCGCGTGCACAGCTCGCTTTCTAACAATTTAAAAATTAGCATTCTACATGCTCGTATAAGCTGACTTTTTTTGCACTTTCTATAAACGACGAGGTTTCTGAAATTCAAGCCGTACGGTCCATAAAAGGCGTTAATTCCTTGCAGAGGATATAATTTTGCATGTAGCTGACATTTACCAATTCGAAAATTGCCGACAAAATTGTACCAGTAAAGTATATGTAGCAATTGTTGAAAATTGCTTCATTCTACTTGGTTTTCTTTTTTTTTTTAATCTCTTGGTAATTGGGGAAGTGTAGAATTAACATAAATAAAATTGTACAATTTTACAACATTGTTTGTACAAATTGGTCCTATAAATCTTTGTTAACCCATTTTTAAACCGCTTTCATTTTCTTGATATCTCAATCACTTAATTAGCTTTAATTAAATGTTATTACGTATTGTACAGGGTGTTCTGTAACTTCTATTATCTTCTCTATATACTCTGATATAATAGAAAAACAAACTAATAACAATTGATATCCGTATAGTGATAATTTTCAAAAATTCGCCTCTAAAAACGTCGAAATCTCGCTCGCCACTTTTAATTAGGTCAAAGTTATTGTACGTACCATCTAATCGGCGTTGATTTCCGAACGCCCGCGCGCGCGCTTTTGTATTGTTTCGTGTGAATCAAGTCCACGCGCCGAGGGAACGAAACTCCGTTCTCGCCAGCCGATTGGCTGTTGCTTTCGAATTTTTCACGGCTAACTAGGATCTGTCGTTATTGTTTTCAATTCGCAGCGTTTTTCTCATCTGTTCATTTCATCGTTTACGACGTCTAAAAGATTATCGGCTTCCTATCTAGGACAACATAATTGTTGTTGCGATAATAATAATTGTATAAAATATTTCAATTATCGTGCGTATAAATAAAAATAAATTACTTTTTAGCCACCCTCTAGGCAAGGTGTGGGGCATGGAAGAGAAGAGAAAGTAATAATTTATTTGTGTGTGTACGTACAATAATATTGGCACAAATTAAAAGAGACTAAAAGATTAAACAATGATAATCACGCCATTAAAATTTTCATTTAAGTTATAATAGCCTTCTCCAAACAAGATAAGAGAAGAATAAATGAAGCTAAATGTGTATTACAGAGTTTGTTATTCTCCTTTTTGGGGGTTGGGACGTGGTTAAGAAACAATTTTGACCTTCTTACGCTAAGAACAAAAGTTTCACTTTGAATTGCATCAAAAATTGAAAGGTAGACCGCAGAAGAAGGGACAATTTTTGTAAGAATACGCGTGCAAATTAATAGAAAATCTCACTTCGAATCATACTTTGTTCTGATGAAGCATTTTCTACAAATGGTAATCGCAACTTAAATCGACTCAATAATTGAACAAATAAAACAAAGAATAACTCTCGATAGCCAAAAAGAAAATGAATAAACAAGAAAAAATTCCAAAATAAGAGTTTGTAGAAATATCCTTAATACTAGCGAAAAAAAAGATCGCATCATATCCCGTTTTCTTCATATTAACATTCCAAAGGTAATCGTATTAAGCAAAAGTCGTTTTTCTGCTTCTGTAAAATTCCTATAAAGTTGTGCCTCATTTACGGTGTTGGAAGTTACATATGCATAAAGGAAGTACTTACTTATAGAACCGTGGGAAATAGGTTAAATACCCGTGTTAATTGGATAGTGGGTGTAACTTTCTTTGTGGCTCTGCAAATGCTAACAAGAAACTGGAAATGTGATAATTAAGCATTTCATTAAGCGGTGGATTCTTTGAATAATTGGATTTTTGATTGTTTTTCAAAGTTAATTGGTGTGGTTGAGTTG
>LR736871.1:5126936-5147994 GCA_902654985.2 Oryctes borbonicus | reverse complement strand
TTATCCTTCTTCCCCAACGGATTCCACTGGAAATTACTCACTCATCTCGAGCCCAAATTACGTAATCATACAGCCTGTCGTTTGCCTTCCTCAACATCCACTACCAGCCATTAAGATCTCGTGCCGATAGCGTTTAATCTAAGTAATCGAGTAATGGCAGGCCTACTCGCGATCGACGGCGGAAGCAGCCAAAGCCATCTAGCGGTCAAAGTTAATAACCAAGAGGAATACGTTAGGGGGCAGATCGACTTTGCGGCGGAACGAACTGGAATAAAAATGTTAAGTGGCAACGTTATAAAGACTGAGAGTCGACTGTACGGCTGGACAGTTATTTATTTTTAGTATCGTTGCGGATGGGAGGTAAGGAATTTCCTGTTTGACGTAAGCAGCGAAGGGTATCTTCTAATTTTGAAAAGTGTAACCTTTCAGCCCTCACGCTTTCCGGTTTTGGCCTTCAAATCCTGACGATTTTTCCATATTTAAGTAAGGAAGGAGCAACTTGCTCTAACAGTTATTCGTGTAGCCAGAGGTTCTCAAGAGTTGGATAAAACTTACGAAATATTTCAAAGGCTCACTATTGTGAATATTACGATTAGCTTTTCTCTACGAGTTAATCCGCTAAAAAAATACAGCCAAAGAAACTGAGCAGTTTCATTGATTTTCTTCCCATTCCCCCCACCGCATTTTTCATCATACCCATTGTGTAAACTTGCGTTAGTTCTGGATCCAATTGCGGTGGGCACTGAGTTATTGGACCGTTGTTTGTATACTCATAGGTCTCTACCGCAATATAAACAAGCGTATGCACATATACCAGCTACGTTATCTCGTCGCCCGGCCGATGTATTGCGTTAATAAACTATAAGTAAAGGTTGGCAGCAGTGGGTGGGCAATATACGGCAAATACCACACCCCAAAGCAGCATGGAGATATACATATAGACATTCTGGTGCTTTTCAAATTGTCTTGTAGTTACATAATGTTCTTTGTAAATACGTGCTTATTCTTAGTATTAATTATACGGTACGAGAAAATTGAACTTGAATTTTTTCCGACATTTTCTGGACCTTTTGGGTTAAGTATCCTATTGTTCCTTGAAGGCCAGGTCAAGCTTTGTTTACAATTAATTCGCTAATTTACTGGCGGACACACAATGATTGTCGCAGAACACATCAGAAAATGCAGAGAACCAATAGAAACAATAACCAAAAAATATAATGCTAAGATAGCTTAGCTTCCTCATGGTATTGATGGAATAATTCACGGCAAACGCAACAAAAGGAGAGAAAAAAATTACACTAACACGCGGACATGTTTCTGCCTACCCGGCGTCATCAGCGTGGTTGCGAGAGTAATTTTTTATCTCTACCTTCCATCGCTGTTGCCTCACAGTTAATACCACAACTTTCAAAACGACAAACTCTACATTTCTTAGCGCCCTCTAGTGCCAAAGAAACGCATGCCTGCCGTTCAGGAAGCAGCGACATAAACCGGGTACTGTTCCCCAAACCATCTCGCAAACCAATGTCGAGTTTGTCGTTTTGAAAGTTGTGGCATTAACTGTGCAGCAACAGCGATCGAAGGTAGAGATAAAAAATTACTCTCGAAACCACGCTGATGACGCCGGGTAAGCAGAAACATGTCCGTGTGCTAGTGTAATTTTTTTCTCTCCTTTTGATGCGTTTGCTGTGAATTATTCCATCAATACCATGAGGAAGCTAAACGATCTTAGCATTAGATTTTTTGGTTAATGATTGTCACAGTTATTTTTATTTCTTTCTAACAAGCTACTTGAAACCAGGTGATGTCCGTGTTTTATCGCATTGCATTTGCACATTACGTCTCACGCGGAGATTCGTCGGAAAACATCGCTAGAGGCGTGGAGGGCACCACATACCTAAGTTTTTAATGTTAACGTAATTGAAAATGCTTCACAGCAGCGAATTAAAACGCTTAAGCAGCAAGATGCACAGTTTTCCCTTAATTGCAGACGATTGCCTAACAAAGTACCAAGATCTTTTATGCTGCTTTACCTTTGAATAGGAGGCTGTCTTATGAAGACTACAGCCCATTTGCTTACATTTAAATTGACCTTGTTCTCGTAGGAAAAATCAAAAATAATATTGAAATTCCTCTGCAAGTCAAAGCAGTTGGTATTGGACATAATTCCAGAATAAATCTTCAGATCGTCTGGATATGCCAAGTTTAAAGTAAGCATCTTTACACAAAGTACAAACTACAGATACGGTTACTTCAAAACTAAAGAAATAAAAAAGTGGAGCCTTTTTTTCTTTCGCGGACACTGTGCATGTTTCTTTATTTGACAAAGGGGTTGAAGGATTTTTTTTTAATTCTTGGATGCAATTTTATCGAGAAGAAGGATACAACAATTACACAAAATTAAATAAGAAAGCGGGTAAAACATTGATTATATCCTAACATCGATTCGAATGGCATTAATTCATCCTAAAAATGCCTTTTCACATTATATTTACACTTATACCTATTTCAAATTAGCCACTTTAGTGTTCCTTGCCTTATTCAATTCACTAACATGTTCATTCCACGGATTGACAGGTTTACCCCGAGGCTAAACAATTATCTCCAACACACAAATATAATATATGTATACGCGCGCACATGTTTTTATTGAAGCGCTTTTCTATTTTGCGTTAGATGGTAACTCATTTAACGTAACGTAAAATGACCGGTTGCTCCTCTATACGGAGGAAGAAATAACCTTTAATAATAACATAATTTTACATTATCGATATATAATAATACGTTACGGGACCGCGTCAAACGTATTAAATATTCAAATTAGCAATGGAGCTCGTGCAGAGCGACTTGACTCGCTGCTAGCATTGGGTACATGCAATGTAACATGGATTATTGCGCTCTTATTTTATGTATAATGATTCTTTCTTTTGCATTTGAAGTAATGATAATAATCGGAGAAAATATTAAATAATCCATAAAAGCAGGAGTATATGACAAAATATTCATTTTACCACGAGATTTAATTTTTTAATGTACAAGATAGAGAACACGGGGCCGATGAATGATCCTTGAAGAACCCCCAACCAAACTACCAATCAAAATGCCACTCGTGAAAGAGCCCTTCCATTTAAAAAATTTAGAAAAAAGTTACCTTTAAATATATGTTCCAATTGGATAAGGTTTCTTGATCTTCTCAAATTTCGCTTTAAAATTAATTCAAATTTTTAACAATCCGTTAAGACGGGCGGTCTTATAACTATTATGTGTAAAATATCGGATGTTCTTAGTTACCATTTCGATTGAACCCACGAGAATCCTAATTTTCACCTCCTATCTGTATTTAATCAGTTACTGAGTGTATCTTTCAAGCATCTCTCACAAGCTGATGGCAACGTCGTCCAAAGCTTCCATTTTGCAATTACTACCATCGTATTACATCTCGAATACGCCCTGTATACAACAATATCCATCTACACGTTTCTATACAACTACACGCGTATAACTAAATAGCGAAACGACGTGAAAAGTGTATCACCTTGGCTAAAGAATTCACTTTCGTGTCTTTAGCGATCTCTTGTGTTCTTGCAGATAGGCGACCACACCTTAACGTCATACCGTCCGATCGCAATATATACGAAGCGTATATCGATACGGCGTCTCTCTTTCATCGCGGGTTTATCGTTGGTCTTGTCTCTTTTCCGTTTAATTACGGTCCGATTCGATTTGAGCTGCGGTGGTGTGCTTTTGTCGCTGGCGATTGCGTAATCTGTTGGATGGATATGAATGACGGACTAGACGTTTAGCTCGCTGCGATCTAATTGATGATGGAAATGGATAAAATCGAATACGGGATGTTTTCTTGTTTCGTGAAGGCGCTTTTGAGAGAATCTAAATCCGTCGTCCTGCGATTATTTTTGTTAATTATTTGTGAGCTTGCAAGAAGTGTCAAGTAAACATCGACAAATTCAGTTTAAAGGGTCCATAAATTAAAGTATTTAGAAAATTTATTTAAATCTAATTAACATCCTCCTACCTACTGTGATCGCTTGTTCCTTTCTTCCATCTCCATACATTTTTGCAATTATTCGTAAAAGCTGCTTTGCACTTTTCTTGGCACTACTAAGCCCTAAACATTTGAATCAACAGGTAAGAATAACAGTGTTAATATGTTTTATTTACTCTTGTCATGGTAACCAAACAATACTAACATCAGAAATCATCTGGATCCAAGAGTAGGACTCATCTTTAACTATTTATTAACTTTCAGTATTGTTAGAGACATAAATCTCGTATAGGCTGGATATAGAAGAAATGACGCTGCTGGTGTTTGAATTTGGTAAAGTTTGGTGTATATTTGGAAGCCATTCCAATACCATGTTTTCTTGAGGTCTTGAGGTTTAGCGATCAAGTGTTAAGAAAAGAAAAAACAATCCCCCATCTATTTCGTACTGTACCACCTTATTGTCATTAACTACAGACGTTTTAATTTATATAAAAATAAAATATAAAAGAAACAAAAAGAACTTTACCAAACAGTTGCACAAATATTTAGTTTTAAAAATGTTAGAAATAATCTAAAAAAAAAAACAAATTTATCTTAAAACGGTGTCACACGTAGTTACATTACTTTCACTACAACCTATTCTTTTTTTTTTTCAAACAAAGGCCGAGGTACGTGTCAAAAAAAAGAGATCCCACCTAAGATTAGTAATACCGAAAAACGTGACTGCATCTCCATTTTTCTTTTGTCCTTTAATTTCACGTGGTTTAAATGTTGGTCAGTTGTAATTGCCGTGGTTCTGGTTGCTTCTGCATTTGTCACGAGGCTCACGAGGATATTATCTAAGATATACCCAACAACTGCCTTATTTGCGTCAAATTTGTCCCGAAATCTAGATAAGAGCATGGGATCGTGCTTTAATAAAAGTATCTGCGTGCTTTATGTTTCGATTTCCTTTTGCCTCTTTTTTTCATTTAAATTCATCGACAAATGCAGAGCTTTTACGTTATTTATACAAACAAATTAGAAGTAGATTGTTAGAGAAATGATTCACTTTAAATGGCTTAGCATCGCTTGCAGTTCTTCTCTAATGACTACAAAAAGCTATTCCTTTCATCTAAATTAATTCAATTTATTCAAATAAAATTTAATAAGCGTCCTTTTTTCCACTTAACATCATTGAAAATCAACGAATAAATTAATATACAAACGTAGGTGGCCACAAAGAATGTTCTACATTCTTTCTACTAACGAAGAGTTCGTAAATCGTTCGAAAGTGTTGCTGTTGAAATATTCGAAATGGCATCAAAATCGAAAAGCCAATTATGTACATCCTAATCGTTTCATTCTAATGGAGATTAATGACCATTTCCTGTCCGTTTTGTTTTGCTTTTAATGGGTACATCCGGAAACGTTTTGTAATAAGACGGTAGAAAAACAGGTCGGATATTGAGGAAAATATGTATTTGTGTTGATAATACGCAAGTAAGTGTGTTTGTGGTATAGAGAAGACGGATTTTATGTAATCGGATGAATCGTAAAGGATGTGTAATATAGAAAGTATCTAGATGATTGCTCGTGTTTTATTTTGCGTATTGTAGAATGTGTCTGCTTCTTAATTTGAAATGGTATCACAAAATACTTGCTCTTCGTGTCAAGATTACGTTCAAAAGTGATTCTTGAAGCGAATTTTACCTCAAAAGAGGAAGATGTTATGTAGAAAACGTTCCAAGAGGCGGAACTGCACGCGTTTTAAGCGGAGGCCCTTCTTCCGGTTTACGCCATTCTTTGGATTGACTTTTGGTCTCAGGATTCAAATGAGGAATTCGCGTTGCGCTGGGGTTATTATCCGTAACGGGTTAATAGCTCTTGAAGTTGACGACAAGTGTCAGACCTATTGAGTTTCTGTTCCGGTCCAAACAGTCTTGTCACTTAGCGGGCTGAAACCTGGCTTACGCCCAAACAATCATGTAAGAAGTCATGAATTTGTCGTGTACCTATTTCTAGGCGTACACTAATTGGATGAATTTCAGTAGGTCCTCCACGGCAGTAATTTTTTTTTCGTTTACCAACGTACATAGGCGACCACTGCGTGGATCGTCTTCTAATGAAAGTTCCACCAGTTTTAAAACGATCAATCCAACGATATACGCTGCTTTTAGATTCTGCAGGCTCACCAAACACTCCTTCCATGCATTGAGTAATTTCTCAAGTTTTCACGCAATCTTTCCCCAAAAAGAAAATTGTTGCTCTTTGAGATTTAACCGCGTCTTCCATGGTTACAAATACAGTGCGTCTATTTGTGACAGCCAACAGCATTGCTTATAATTCCTTCGTAATTTAATTAGAGCACAATCCCCAGAACTTTAAAAATAATAAATTCAAATTCTATCCAACAACCCTCGTATCTTCAATTCCTCTTTACATTTGAAACAAAAATGAAACAATTTCTAAAATCTTTAAGCACCGTTCTAATCTAATAAATACGCCGACATCTGTACAAGCGCACGTATAATTTTAATTCTCCCGACATAACCTCTCCTTTGAACCCTAAAATAAGTATCGCGAGTGATTTCTATCAAGGTCGGCTTTGCTTGAAAGCCAGGAAACGTTTTAGCTTAACGTATAAGGAAAAGCGTATTTGAAATCGGTTCGTGAGATAACTTTGTTGTATTTTTTCACGTTTCTCATCTTCTGAAAGTTGCCGACACTGTTGACAAAGATCTTTTCCCGCGTAAATTTTCTAGAGCGAAGAAGAAATTGGTCCAAGTAGGTTGTTCTCAAGATCAAATGGAGACAAAATTATTATTAAAAGGGGTGCAAAATTGACAATTAAAATCTAAAAAAAAAACTCAATTTTTCTGTTTATGTAATCAACTTTTTATTTATTTATTTATAATTAATCTACAAAAAAAAAAATACAAATATACAGGAGTTTTATACAATTAAAAAATTATATATATATATATTACATTTACATTACACCAAAACAAAAATTAAAGGAAGATGGTCGAATTTTTACAAATAAGGAAAGTAATTTTTCTATACATAGAAGAGAAAATATTGCAGAAATTATTTACAACAGACGAAAAGTAAACAGAATGTTCATTACACAAATTACTAACAATAAAATATATTATTATCAATATTATAAAAAAAATATGGTAACCACATATTTGACTAAAAAAAAAAGAAAAACAATTAATTGGGAAAAAATAGTATATATTATATATTATAACGACGTGTAATGTTCGTTGTTTATGGCGTTATTACTTATATACTTTTTTTTTGTAAGGGTGCTTTGAAATTCAAAAATAAATCATAAGTCTTTCAGTAAATTGTACAAAGAAAAAAAAACAAAGAATAATTTCTCTTGTTTAAAATTACCTCTTAGATATTAGGACTATTAAAAAAGAAACTACAAACAAAAAAGTTTTATCTCATGGACAAAGACTTGATGAAATGTACTTGGAATTTTTGGTTTTCTTTTGAAAGATTTCTTCTATATACGCAGTAGAGTACATACATCTCAGTAGTCTTTTCGCAGAGATTAAATCTTCTACTAAATAGGTAACTACAACATTAATTGTTAAAACGTAACATATAACTAAATTGATAGTAAAAAAAAATTGCACTTATTTCGAAAAGTTTATTTAAGAATAAACAAAAAAGGAATTAAATTAAAAAAAAACACGGTCATCTACAGATAGGAACACAACGTTTTTTCTCTAAAACAAAAAACAGAAATAATAGTAGTAATTGTAATAGTAATAACGTTGTTCCATGCAGTATTAATTCATGGAACATCAGGAAGAATAGTTGAAAGAAATAGAACTTATAGGTTATGTTATAGGGGTTAGTATTAAAGGAAAATGCTATTTTAAGTGCTGAATAGTATCTTCATCGTGCAGTTTACTTAAAAAATAACAAAAAGGTTGTAAGTACTTATTAAAGTAAACAAAAAAAAAAGTAAAACAAGGAAATTATTATTGTTATTATTTAGGATTAAAGTCGAGTAAATTTACAAAGTATATAATTTATTTAATTATCTGAGTAAGGAACAATAATTTTTTTTTTCATATATAATATGTATATTATACTTTTTTTTAATAAAAAAAAATACTGATCGATCTATACATTACATGTTTATTTATTTATTTATTATTACACAAAATGGAGATCATGCATCTTTCCGTTTAATCCTAAACGAGAATCTACGACGAAAGTGGAGTTCCGCAGGGATTCATTTTCACACCTTTACGTTTTGTAATTTCATCCTAGATTATTGTTTAGGTAAAAATGATATATACCATTATTGCACTAACACATATATTGCACTGTTTTAATCGAATATATTTTCTAGGAAATCTTACATCCTACCGAAGTGAAGCCAATTACTCAATTCACTTAACTCTCAGGCTGCTTGTATCAACATAAATCGAATTTCGTGAAATTATAACGTCGGATACGTTACGACAAGTCTAAGACCATATTTCTTGTAAATGATAGGTTTACTTTGTAAAATGCCAATAACAGACTCGTATATATTTATATCAGGTTAAATGGATTATGGAATGCATTTTTAGCTGAAATTTATAACGTTCCGCTTAAGTACTTGAGTGAAATTATTGGCTTGGTGCTGCAATGTTGATACACAGTGGGCTTTTAATGAAGAAAAAAAAAATTGATAATTGGAAATTGGTGTTCACGTAGGGATTATGATAGGTTTCGGTTTAAAAATAAATTAAACAATTATCAAATTATTTATCTACATCGTCATACGAATAACAGAGCAATGTCAAAAATCTTATTATATCGAGATCAAGTAGCTCACGTTGTTTAGCCTGGTAACAAACGCGAAGCAATTGTTTTGTAATAAACAAATAAACGACGATCGGCAAGTAAGGAGCCAACCGTCTATTGTCTGTATTTAACTTTACAACGCCCACTTTACACTACGGTTGGTACACCAACACCATTAACATTAACCATGTTCGCCGCTGCTGAATATATGCATATACATAGCTATATATAAGGATCTTTTTTTTTTTAGATTAAAACCAGAACTTGCCTATTTAGTTCGCTTGCTTTAGTTTATTCGCAATTTCCTGTGATTATTTGAAGTCCGTTTAGGCGTAAGCACCTCTTAAAACCTACATGGGGTGTTTTGTTTTATATTTTTGTCGCGATGTTATTGTTTGAATTTTACGAAATCAATTTTTGATGAAGTTCCAGGCTCTTGTCAATATTTTTATTCATGTTTCGCATTTTATAATAATTAAAGAAATAAAACTTAGCAGCACACTGATTGTTCCTTTATTTCCCAAAGGGTGTAGGGAGAGTGTTTAGTTTAATTCCTTACAAATGTGTTCTACCTCTTTTTATTTCTGGGTAACTCCTTTGCTTGCCTCCATATCGTTCCTCTGCTTCGTAATATTTTTATCAGTACGTCGTCCCAAGTCCCTTTCGGCCTTCCTCGTTTCTTCTTGATTATAACTCTAGCTGACCATATTTTCTTTACCGGTGTTTCTCTGCAAGTGTCCCCACCATACAATATATAATTTTTTGATATAATTTGCATTAAGAGCTGAATTATTTACAATGTGTGTTTTGAAATAATTTTTAATTTTAAAAAATTGAAATAATCTCCCCCAGATGATAGCCCCAACATGTGATCGAAATTGTCCTCACGCAGAGACTAGACAAACCACGACTTTACTCGAGGCGTTTTTACTGACTAAGGCGTTTGTCGAAAAGCAGCCAAGAATTTTATCCCATCAGGCTAATCTTATGTTCAGTACCAAACCTAAGACGATACGTTTTTGTGCTTCATAGGCAACTATTCGTGCTGAATTAGGTTACCAAGCGGCCTCTTTGAAAGGCATTCATTTCTATATAGAAAAATTTTAGTTGACTAAGGCCCCGGTTAGTAAGGTATGAAGTTATTATAATATAATTTCACTTAAAAAGAAAAAAAAAATTTTATCAAAGGGAGACCCCATTTGGTAGTTTATGTTCAATACTCCATGCAAAAAGATATTAAAATGCATAAAATTGGCTTCTTTGTGTATCCACGAGATTCCTTAACGCATCTGCATTTCTTGCCAATTCTACCTGCAGCGTAATTCACGCTTTATCAGGACAACCAACGCTGTCGATTATACATCCTACATCCCATCAGATATCCTCTTCGCGTAGAGTAATATAATCCGTAGCAACCTCCACGTTTATCGTTTGCAGCATTGTCTTCGCAATACACTTGATCTCCTCGGGTTGTGCAGAAACTAAATCTTTTATTTCATCGCCTACCACCTATTTATTCTGCCTACTTTTACCATCTATTAAACTAATCAATAGATTGCTTCCAACATTGACTCTAGTCAAATATACAGATCTAGTGGGCATGGATTATAATATTATCCCGACGTTGTTTGCGACGTTGTACTAAAACGCATCCCAATATACATAATAATTTGGCAACACTGAAGATCCTAAGTCATTTCGATAACAAAATTTACATTTAACATAAAACAATAAGAACAGCAGGACGTACGCAAGACAAGCGACTAGATTCGCTTATCTTTTCGATTGAGCTTCTTATCAACGTTGCAAGTACGTATTACGATAGCTACATTGTATCCATGTTATCTGGTGATGGCGTTGCGATCGCCACATTCGATTTTACACCCGAGAATTAGCATACATCGCAAGAAATTACGGACCGGCTCCAACATGAATCGGTGGGAGACGAGTTATGTACGATCCGGTACATGTCGCCTTATACGCTTCGAACAGCGGTAGTTCGTCGTTAATTCTTCGCTAATGGGCCGCTAACTGGGCGTTGGAAAAGAAGCTCGGGGTGTTTTCTATTGTGAATAAAGCGGAACGGTCCGAAAGTGGACACCTGCGGAATTCCTAATTAACGATTAGGATTAATATGATCGAATGCGAATGTTTTAATTTTTTTTTAAGGAGATTTAATATATTGCAGTGAAATAAACATTTATTGATTTTATAATGGTTTTATGGGGAATCCGAGAAAGGTGGTTAAATCCTAAATAATTTGTTGTGAAATCCCGGCAAGGTGATCTCCATATTTGGGTTTTTACAAACCAGCTTATTCATCTTCACTTCAAGCGAATCGTTATAAATATAGAATGAATAAAGATGATACTAGCAGCCTCGAGGTGCGTGTAATTCCAGAATAATTACTTCTAGTTTACATAAAAAGGTAGAAAATAACATCACCTGTTATTGGACATTAATCATTTTCCTTTTTTATAATTTCGATGAAACAAACAAAGAACTATAACTGGTATTATTTATAACGTAGGTTTACATGCTTGTACTTGATATAACGATTGGATATTGGATAAAACGAACAATAAAGTACTATTGGCATATCCTAAAACTAAGGATTTCAAAGTTGCACTAGACGGATGTAATTTTTTTGTAAAAGGTCATTTTTTTAATGGAACATCTTTAGTTTTGAATTTTTGATAACAAACCTAGAACAATATTATATTTTTTCTCAGAATTTAAGGGAGACCCTAAAAATATAATAATATACAGCATACTTTGGGTAGCTACGAACGCATGAGACAGAATGCTCACAATCAGACCAGAAAGACAGAAGAAAAGCCCTTTTAAAATGTTAATTCACAGAGGTACAATTTTCCAAGCTTCTGTATTACGAAGAAGAACCTATTAAGGGCCAGTTCTAACACGGACAAGTCACTAATAACAACATTCTAATAAAATCAGATTCTAAGAAAAACAAACAAAATCGGCCTTAAGATAGACCCCTGACGAATTCCAGCACAACAGAAAAAGGAAAATTTACGACTTTTATCGCGGTTTAAAGTATCTCAATTTCTTCGGCGTGGCCTAACCCGTTAAGAAATCTAAGATCTACACGCTTTCGGAAATCATCATTAAACGTCGCGTTTAACGAACTAAGCGAGTCCAATTAGTGAACGCATTTCGCCCGCGCTAACTTCGCCGCAACTTGCTTTTGCGTCTTACGTTTTACAATTAGTAAGTTTGTCCGGCTAAACACCTTCGCAGCACGCAAATTGAACCGTACAGCCGCGTCTCGGTCACTTTAATTGGAGTGAAAGTGAGACTAGATTAATTAATTTGAGGCGGCCATCATTTTTCACCGTAACGTTGGCAATAATATGGTCGACGTTTTCACCAGCGGACCAATTTCACGAGAGTCGAACGAGGTGTGTTGTTTTTGGAGTTCTTTTCCTGTTTGTTGCGTTTTACGTTTATTGCGTTACGCTTTTTTTTTTCTTTGTTGGTTGTTAGTGATGAGCGAATATGGTCTTTGTAGAGAATTTAATATTAATTGAAGTGGGAATTTGCTTCTTGCTCAAAAGTAACTTTAAAGATTTGCTATTTTATATATTTCGAAATAGTTTTAAATAAAAATCTGAAAAGTTCAGAAATTATTGAGAAATTGAAAAAGTAACACTTCTGGATGTTAGACGGTACCTAAAGCCTTCTTCATGGATTGCGATTGGTTCTGCGTTAAAATCAGCCTTCCAAATTAAATAATTTCGGAGTTTTTTCTGGAGGCCATAAAAAATGTAGCACAAGTCGTACGGTACGAACATAAATTAACAAACAAACCGTCACCAACAATCGCAGTTACGAAAAGAAAGATACGCTTATTTCACTTAAATAATCATCAAGTTAACGGCTTCTGCGGAATTATATCGTCGCTTTATGCGATGCCTCAACACGGTCTAGTCACATTAAAATATATAAATCTGCATACGTAAAGTACATATTTTGTCACATCGCTTCTTTCTGTGTTAATTGCTTGGTGCGTGTGAATGTGTTATGCTTACATTACGACCATTTCCTGTCTTCAAATGTAACGACCAGCGACAGGCTTAAGCGTGTGATATCTGTGGATGTATTTCCTTGATGATGGTGAAAAGTATGTTCGTGCTATTGCTGTTATTTCACTATTGTCCTAGAAAAGAATTATTATCGTCGTTTTGTCGTAGTCATCTGCAATGTTAAGATAATTTTGTTGTCTCGTAATATATTGTTATTGTTATTATCATAGATTTTTGCAAAATTTTCATGGAAGTCTTTCAATTGCAATCTGAATTGCCTTTTCACCTAAATTCCATAATAAATAAATAAAAAAATAGATTGTGAAAACTTTTTGTTACAAAGGAAAGAAAAAAAACTTAGCACATTAAAGAAGTACAATAAGAAGTGATGAACAAAAAATGATCCCGGCAAGCAAAGATCTACTTGCCATTGGCTAAATAGGAGCATTCGCCTGAAGATAAAGACAAATTAGCAATAGCACCTTCTGAACCTTCTCAACAAAAGTGGTGACCATAACATCAACTACGTGAAGGTGAAAGTTTTAATTGAAGCCACACACCATTACCAGAGAATGGTACGAGCATCTTTGAGAATTATGAAGAATCTGAACAATTTCAGCCATGAGAATGGATAAAAGATTTCAACACCCGGAAGTTAACTTACCGATACTTTAATAAAAATGGTCGATTAGATCAGTTCGGATACGGAGCAATAAAGCAGCATAAGAAGATAAATTTTCTGGGATCTTTCCAGCTACGCTAATGCGCAATTTATCAGGAACATTTGTAACGCTGCTCTTGCATCCACTCTTCGGATAATTATCTATCTTTACGCTATTTTTTTGTAAGTTTTGATTTGTGTTAAGCGTAATGAAGATAAGTTTAAAACAAACTCTCTTCTTCGTTATGAATCGAGATATAGATATCTTTTTTCAATACTATCTCAAATCACCACGTAACATGGGGGTCAAAATGAAAAAAAATATTTTGTTGGGCCCTAATCAGCTTTAAACTAGATTAAAATTGTTTTAACTTCACTTTTTAATAAAATAATCTTAATGTCACCACATAATCGATCCAATTAGCTTCAGAAATAAATCAAACAAGCACGTAACTAATCCAAGGAGACCATAACACGTCGTTACCATCCTTCCATACAACTTCAAACAAGGATTATTACGCACGCAAGCTATAAAAGATGATTTCATAGATTCTACGGCGGATAATCTCGTAATATCTTCAAATGCGAGATTAATTTGAACATATTCTCGGGTGCAAGACACCAACATTGCGTTAATTTACAACTCGGCCGCATCAGGTGTATAAAAAGATCGAATAAAACGCACAACTAGTCGTTCAAGGCACGTTCCGACATATAAATTAATTTTATTAAGGTTTTCTGCGACTTCGGAGAGATGCCCAAGGTCCCAACGCAGTTGCGAACCTCGTACGATGTTGGCAAAGTGAGAACCTTGACTTACAAAGATCGCACTTGTGGCGTGGTAATTATATGGGATCTAGTGCGAAAAATTGCAATTGAATCGATGTTATCGAGGATTAAATGCGATATTTACATTTAGATTATGTTCGTTGATGTTGGCGTACGAATTAAGTAAAAAGATTTTATCCGGATTTTCTAATTTGCTATTTTCTGGTATAGAAGCTTGCGAGGATCATTTGTTCCTTTTTATGGTCTTGAACTGAAGTCAATAGGATAAGATGCAGAAGAGTTGAGTTCGATCCAAGGAGTTCAAGGTAACGCTAACTATTTTTCGAACTTTTTTGGAATATTTGAAAGAAATTGTAATTTCTCTTTCAAAATATCATATTACTCGGATAAATCGAAAAAAAGAAACTAAAATTTCCTTTTAAGCACGGCTTGTAAACAAAAATGTAATTAAAATGTTATTAAAATCGAACAGACATCAAAGATCCCCATGGCAGTAGATTACAAAACAACGTCGCAGCGTAAACGTGCTGGCTCATTTCGCGAATAATTTAATATTCCAGTATTAATTCCGAAAACCGACAAGCTCGGCCGTTTAATGCGGTTAAAAATTAAAGACGAAGAGCGGGAAAAGCCATGAAATGCTTGTAAATGGGTTTTAAGAAGAAAACAGGTAGTTTGAGATAGGAATTCTCGCGAAAGGGACGCCCCCTAGGGCTTATTAAAAAAAGGGTAAATTTGATGAATATGGAATGGAACGAGAAACATTCTGGTGGGAATGGTGTGTGCGCTTGTAAATATGGTTCGTCCGCTAGCAAATTTTGTTTTCAATATAATTATCGGCTGGATCAAGGATTTGTACCAAAGTTACATAAATTGCGTAGGTTTTGGTTAATCTAGAGCTAAAATTTTTGAAAGTAGGTGTAGCAGCAATGTATGGGAAAGCATGGGCCAAAGATATTTTGGCTTTTAAAATGAATTCTTCCTACTGATAATATAATGTTTTTTCAAGAGGATCAAAAAAGGAATTGTTGAGGGAAATATTTGAAATTCTTCAAACGACAAAAATTGCCTCTGACAAAAAAAATCTCGCCATTTATATCCTACTCGGTACGTAAACACTTTCACGTCTTAATCCACTTTAAACAACTTCATTTTCCTTTCGTACTTGGCATAGATTAACGTTAATCCCGCTGATGAAATAAACAATAAAACCATAACCAAGAAATAAATTGCGCGAGGCCCAACCCACCAGCCTATACGCTAGATCTTCACCGTCAAAAACGTAAAAGAAATTGACGTTAGAGATGCAACGTGGAATTTCATTAGATAGGCTCGTAGATACATCGCTCGGAGAAATTAACAAGCGCGTAAGACATCGGGTAATTAATTTAGTGGTAAATGGTAAGTTGGAAAGAATGGGATCACCGGCAACAGTGCTTTAAATATCTGTATGGTAGGAACATACAGCAGCATTTTGATTGCTCTTGTCGCTGCGGGCGTGACACCTGGACCTGTACTAATGGTTTATAGATGATACGTACAGTACCGTGCAAAATTATAATGAAGATAATGTATAGGGTGATCTATTTAAAGTGGAAAAAAACTTTAATTAAAATATTATCGGAACTTAGAGGAAACTCGTGAAAACGAAACATATCAAGGTGAAATAAATTTTTTTTGAGAGATAATAAAATATCCTTCCTGTATATATCTCTTTTATTTAAAGAGCCGTGATAACATCAACTTGTACTTCCTCTGATTTTATTGATATATAACAGAACCGGGTGTTTGGCGAAGAAAACGAAGAAACCGGTAAACTTTAATTTCGGATGTTACCGGTTTTATTAGGATGGTCACTATAGAACACCCAGAAAGAGAAATTTAAATTGTTGAGGTTTATATTTGCCATTGATCAAATTGATATAAAATATTTTATCGTTTGGAAAGCAGCAACTTCAAAATTAAGAAGAGATTTAATATGTTTTTTTTTTACTATTGTCATTAAAAGGCGCTCGGGATCAAAGCTCATTTCGCCACATTCCTTAGTAAACCCGCAAGTAAATAAAACAATTAATTAGTGTACATTATAAACTCTCAATACCCCAGAGCGTGTGGAGCTTTACCCTCATCATTTGGTAACATAAACCCCGTAGCCACAACCTTCTGTGCCATCTGTGTAAATACATGTTGCGTCCAACGTTTCCGTTAGAATTTGTTGAAAAAGTTGAGAATCATGAAAGCTTCCCCGTTATATTGTGGATGAAAATTTAATGAAATGGGCTGATGTAGCTGAAGCTTTTTATCATCTTGTGGCAACGTTCTATACCAATCAAGTGGAGGTGGAGATATCTTATAATTTACAAATCTTTCGAAGCTAAGAGCGTAATTATGTTGGATATAAAATGCTTGAAGTATTGAATAGCTCAAGAAGGAGCGGGCGATGTAGTTTTCGTATTGGATAGTTTAACTTTCAATGCATTATTATTGCCTAATTATAGCTCTGTAACAAGAGCATTAATTCCCCTTTCCTCGCTTATCACATTACAATTTCACGCACAATATGTTGTACCATTTTACTCCTGGAGGGAGCTGTATATTTATTTAAAGAAAGTATCAATTTGGAAAGTTTAAAAGCACCAAACTTCTACAAGATAATTTACCAATGATCTATGACTCTAGCACTACTAGTCACTCAAGTACTAAGCTAGTTTTCCAAAATTGGAGTAACACTTTAATTGGTCCTAGAAGAACTATCCATCATCATTCATTTTGTTCTTCTCGTACAGTACATACATTAAACCGAAAGGATTGCCCACTCGGTAGGTGAAAGAAAGTTAACAGCAGCTACGTCGCTTCGGGTAGTAAATTTACGTCATAACAGTGCAATATATTATCTCTTGTAAACGTTCAACGGAAGCGTAGCGCTCTTAATTTTTAATTTGAATTTAAATTGGAGCTTAGGTGGACATAGTCTGTTCGTTAATGTCTTACCACTCGTACTTTTACGTAGTACATACACTCTAAAAAGTTTTTGGTTGTTTTATATATAAGAAATAAAATTTTATATTGATGATTATGTAAGGTGGGACCTTTTTTAGATTGTTAAAAATGCAAGTGGCGGATCAAACGACTTGTGTGTAGCTGGATTAAAGCTGATGCCATACATTGTTATTTAAGGGGCCCTTACAATAAATAATAACTTGTTATTTAGACGTATAGAGTGAATTGAGATAAATTCTCGTTCATCTAACACGGGATTATTATTTATTTTAAAATTAAATTTAATTTTGCATTATTTCATGTTGGTGTCCTGTATTGTTTCTGAAAAGGAATTTTGTTCATTATTTTTACTAATTTTTGCACTGTTCTAATGTGAGGAAATTGCACTAGAATCTTTTCAAAAACGTTTTAGAGTGCAGTTAAGATTAAAACAAGAGGCTTGCACGTGGTGCGCAACTAAGAGGAAGGAAATAGACGAGATAAAACGTTAGAGAGAAACATTTGAGGATTGAATGGTAAATAAATCATATCTAATTCGTCAATAATTACGTATGGGAAAATATTTTTCCTTTGTTCTTTGAACTTTGAACTCGCGAGCACGAGATATCTCCATTAATTTATTTACTTGTAAAAGCGAATCGTTTTCTTTAAGAATATGCATAATACAAGAATAATAACATTTAAGAAATTGTATTGTGGAGGAATGGAAATTTGGAATACGGTAGAATCGTTGAAGCACCTCCAAATAAGATTAAAATCTTTCTCTTTTTACTAATTAAATGGTAGATGGGCGAAGATCTCTAGAAACAAAAATTTATCATAATTTCTTTTACCCTTTTTTTCTTTAGAAATTATTTTAATTATTTTAGAAGAAGAAGCCTTTGTAATAAAAAATTGCACATTTCTTCATTTTTACACGGTTTCTCTTTCCCGTTTAACCTTTTGTCACTGGCAAACAATTTTTAGTTTAGCTTAGTAACCTTTTTGTCCCTAGTTACAGCAGGGTTTTTGTCATTTTGTCTTGTAATAATATGCGGTAGTTGACTGGATTAATATGTGGTTTTTGCAAGTTGCTGGGGCCACTTGTCGCTTGTTAGCTTTTGTGCCGACTTCGTCCCGTTAAAAAAAAGAAAAGGAAAATACCCACCAATTAGAATGGTTAGTTACGATTATTATTATTATTATGGGAAAAGTTCTACAATATCCTTACAGAAAACGATTCCTTTAAACATTTTTTCTCGGACCTTTAAGGTCTAAAGCATAAACAACTTCCGTTACTTGATATCTAATTTGGACAGCAGCAATAGATCTCCTTCACGACCTTCAAATCAACATAAAACAAAACAATCGCAACCCTAATCGTACAATACATAAAACTCGCTTCCTTATATTCCGTATTTATCATAAACGTATATATTTTGTACCAAAATAATTTCAGCATTGCGTCTCTTTTACAGCTTTAATAGAAACGATCCATCGTCTACAACATTTAATATTTATATAAAAAAAAATTGACAACAACCAATATATTATATATCACCGAATATCACAAGAGGATTTTGATCAGAAATGGAGAATGATTTTTGTTTTTGAACTCTTAAAATTTCTCGTAGCGTTTTGGCTATCACGACTTAGCAGCTAAAGATCATGTATTGTTACCGCTGGAATTTTCAGATTCTTCGTGCTGTTTCTCTTCCACTTTAAAGCTTTCCCTAACGCTCTCGGTGTTGTCCTCTTCTTTGTGTGTAGTCGAGGCTTCTGAGGTTGTCGAAGATCCCGAGGAATAGTTGTCTTTATCGCTGAAGTACGACGAATCCCTTTTGTTGTCATCGGGTGATGTTGGTGTCAGTAATTTCTCCTGCGCTAGCTTGGAATTTTCGTACAAACTAGTAGGGAGAGACATCGGAAAATTAGGGAGACTCTTTGATGGCTGTAGATGTTGCAGAAGTCTACCGTCCGTGACTTTACCCATGAAGGAGCGGATCTCCTCGAAATAAGATTCTTCGGTGATATTCCTATGCGTCATATTCCTCCGCTGAATATTCCTCTCGTCGAGAATCGTAGGACCATCAGCTTCGTGCTTCTTAAGGTGCCTATCTAAGTTCGTCTGTTGTCCGAAGCATCTTTCACATAAGGGACACTTAAATGGCTTCTCTTTGTTGTGGATGTTCCTTACGTGTCTTTGTAGATTGCTCGATATGCTAAATGATCGCTCACAATACCTGCACTTATAAGGTTGCTCCCCCGTATGGGTTCTTAAGTGTCTCGTTAGGTTGGCACTCCTAGGGAAGACCTTACCGCAAAATTTACAAGCGTACCTATCTTTAATCTTACCACCAGTAGTGTCCGAGAAGGGTTTAGGCGGTTGAGGTGTCGGCGGGGTTCGCAGCATGTCGAATGGAACCGAGTTAACAGGTGGACTAATCAAGGTATGGTTTAGGAATGGATATCTAGGATGGTAACCCGTTGGGGAGTTAGGATAAGACATGGGTAATCTCGGGATCTTCTCATTTTGCGCTCTACACATAGCTTCGTACATCCAAGACGGATGCAAGGGTTGCGGAGGGAACAAAACCGGAAAACCAGGTATCTGACCCGGATTAAACTTGCCTAAATCTTTATTGGTATTCACACTAGGACTCTCGCGTTCTTCCACGACATTCACCTCGTCTTTATCACTATTCACACTCGCAGAAGGCGATATCAGATTCCGATTTTCATCCTCCACCTGTCTTCGCATAATCATCAAGGATTTCTTATGATCTACCCGGAGATCCAGAGGTTGGTCTTCGTCGTCTTGAGGACCTGGAGGTGGACGTCCGGCTGGGGACATGTGCGGACCGGGCGAACGCGTATTTCTCGATAAATCGAATGGCCCGTCGTCACCTGGAGGAACCCTCACCGATAAGGGGTAGATCGCCGCTTGTTTTGGCGAACTGTGACCACCGGTCATAATCAACATCTTCCTTGGGGATGAGTCTTTCTCGCGCATTGTTATCGGATGCGGTAACGGTAGCGGGGGCAAGTAACGGAGCCAGGGTAGCCCCGAGTCCACAACGCTCATCAGAACGCGTTGGAGGATCTGAAAATTAAAAAGGAATATTTAGAATTAATTGTTAGAATAAGACTGATTACGTATTATTCTAAATTTAACCTCGCATCTCCGATCGTAAAAAAAATTCGAAGATAGAAAACAATCTTCAAATTTACGATTGGAGAATGTAGGTACCATTTGTAAATTTCTAATTTTTTTTTGCTTTGTTTTCTTCCGAATACGACGTTTTAAAGCGCGCTAAAAGTTTTATGATTTTAGCTTGAAGGTAAGCACGATTGTAACTAGGAAGATGTTATTGCCTAAACTAACATTATCGATCGCAGTGGAAGATACTGGATATAAAAATAACCATACACTTAAAGATCTATAGCGAAAAAAAAAATAATCATAGCAATATAGCCGGAGGGAAGAAATAATATCTGTAAAATGCCTTGTTAAGAAATGTTTGTTTTAAGAATGGTTTCATTGTGTAAGAGAGTTCATCTCGGATTTCTTGCCGGTAACATTGCGTAAACACTTAAAGAAATATCTCATAGACAAAAGATGTATTATCGTATATTTAATGCTTACGAGAGAGACATATTTCTAGACAAAAATCTAGTTTTTACCAATGCGGAACGAGAAAATATGCCCGTACAGTAACCACTGGATCTCTAAACGTTTTATAAATAAGAAATTAAACCAGTTTCTTCAATATCTGC
>LR736871.1:5112408-5126926 GCA_902654985.2 Oryctes borbonicus | reverse complement strand
CTGCGTTTTGGCGGGTTTCTTTGGCCTCAAAGTTGAAAAAAGGAATTTTAATTTTTCAACTTTGGGACGCCCTAGCGTCCGAACGGTTGGAGCTAGGGAGTTGAGATCTCGCGGACTTAAAACGCTCGTCGAGACCTTTCGAACGAGCCCTAACTTGATCCCTAGAAACTTCACTAACGCAGAAAATAAATTGCGTGAAAAAAAATTGTAGACATCTATTATTATTTTTTTAAGTTCCAAGATTAGTTACATCCGTTTCAATAATTGGAAGTTGTTGAAAAATAGAAGATTAACAACCCTATAAAACCCCATAAAAATGATAAGGGACTTATCGTTGGGTGGGACGGCGAAAATCGATATAATCCAGAGATCCAGTCGGCCGATTGTGGCTTCCTCCTAATTGACATGTTATCCTTTAAAGGTGCGACGCATTAAACGATAGTAAATTCCATCACACGTCGCAGTTATATTGCCCTTCCTAGGAACCGGACGAAACGAGACGTCGTAAACAAGATCGAGACTTGCCCGGACGATGTTGCTGGCGGTTTTTTTTTCGTTACTCCTCTTCTTTTATTTGCTTCTACGCGCTGTCATCGATGCGTGAGAGACAGCGGAGGATCGCAGTTGACGTCTCCTAATCCAGTTCATCCATAAACGAAGCATAATAAAAGAAGAGCATCAGAAATGATTGGAAGACCAAGCAAAAAAGAACAGAAGAGAGAAGAAGCGAAGGAATACAGTAACGAACCTGAACCTATCAACTAGAGAAAACGATCGTCTCTACACGCGTTGTTTACGATATTGTTATGAAGTTGGCAACGAGCGTAAAAAACCCACGCTAGATGGCAGGGTTTAATTGTCATCAATTACGTTTAACAAACTTAACTTATATAGAAAGTCTGTTCTTCGGATTTTTTTTCTGATTTCTCTTCTAAAGCTGTTGTTATTATCGCTGTTACATGGGTAACTTCCATTACTTCTGCTAATATAACAAAATGTTTGTGGTTAACCCGGCGATTTGAGAATAATTCTACGGCAATTTACCTTATATACAAACATTGCGTAGCGTGGGAAATTCTATAAGCGATTCCGAGAGCAAGTTCGCCACAAGCGACAGAAATGTTAAGTATGTTTAATGTAATGTTTTCATCGTTTTTCGAATGCAGGAATCTGTGGGAATATCTTATTTCGTTTGTTCGAACGGGTGAAAGTCAATCAAACGACACACATTAAATTGTATTGTTTGTAATTTAATTTTTTTCGTTTAAAAATCTGCTGCAACGAAGCAGAAATATTTCGGGATAACATCTTTTTCGGGTTTTTCCATAATTATAACACTTATTCATCATTCTTCGCCGTTTTTTCCTCACACTGTACCCTCCGATACAACGTATCTATAAATGCAACTGGTGACTAACAAAGGACGCAAAACATCATAATTAACACCAATATGCTTAATTGATACAAAATCTTAAACTTTCGAATGAGTTACCGGAGCGGAATCGAATTTAAGTTCCAAACTACTTCTTCCACATCCCATTTCTTTCTTTAACGTCGATTCTAAACGCCATATGGTGCAATATCAGAACTAATGAAGCGATCCCGTTCCGAACGCCATATATACCATAAACATTATTTAATATTTTTCTCCAATAAAAGGGTACAACCTAAGGATTATCTCATTTTCATTCCGAATACGGCGAACACGCCACGGCCACGTCTTCTCATTTCTTCGACCGGAGAGAGATTAGAATTGCCGTTACTCTGGCGCGGCAAAAAGCGCAAGAAGACGAAAAGAAGAATAAGCCGATGGCAGGCAGCCGATTGGCTGGGTACCGCGGGATATGTAACACGCGGAAGTCACCCATATATCAGGCACCCACACCCAATAGAACGGGTCCGGCTGAGGTCTGATCTCTAATGGAGGGCCTCGATCGTGACTGCGGGAGACCTACATAGACAAATTGTCGGTACGACGAACGTTCGGTCCGTTAGGCCTCTCGGACTGTAGAATACGGAGCTAAGAAATCCTTAGATCCGAAGATAATGCTTGATATGTGCTTGTATAGCTTGAGTTCGGTTTAGAATTGAAATTGTGGATTTAGTAATAAGTACATTGCGGCATTTATATGTTATGGTGGTATTCAGGCTTTAATTTAGGCTGATCGAATTCTGTATTTGAACTTCAGCAGCCATGACGAATTGCAATGCAGACATCTTATATCTTGGATTTTCATAATAATCATTGAAAAATCGGATTTATTGTCGATTTTACCGAAACTCTAACTATGTTAGGGTCTATAGTTAGCAAGTCATACATAGTTACAGACAATAGAATGACGTGTAGAGAATACATCTGAGGTCGCATTTACCTCAGCGTCCATAAAATACGCCATTTAGTTCAGATAGTACGTCTTCATCTAGCCGACAACCTAGCGCTGTAGAGTCAGGAGCTTGTTGTCGATCTATTCTCATGGACTAAGACTTTGCAAGAGCCGTATCTTAGTACAGTTCTGCGCCGTTGTTGTGATGTCTTCTTAGCCATTATCAGCGGTAAAATATACTCTCACGTGATGTCGGAGCTCGTATCTTTTGCGCGTGACATAACAAACGTAATATCCGAGTGGTAATAGGTTAGAGAAACACCTTTATCAGCTGAAATAAGAACTTTACAAGTTGTTTTTTAAGTAGATTAAATATCATTTATATACCGTGCACAGATAATAATTTCAACATTTCGTCAAAATAAATCTAAGACGTCTGGATTAGAAGGATATCTGTACGTCTTCGACAAGCGATGTTTCGCTACTTATTAGAACTGTAACATTTTTTTTTGTCGTCATTTAAGTGTGTTGCCTGACACTAAGAATAATTACCATCTTCGACCGGTTTTGAAATATATGCGTGTTATAGATCCAAGTAGACGAAGCCCTATATGGAGAAGCAAACGAGGAAGATCTCTTGTAGAATTCGGCGCATGCTAGGATCTAATTTTTTCGGCATGACGCAACCGATGGAGAACTGAGCGACGGCGACGGCCGGTAGAAAAAATAATAACATATCTGTATGCTTACGCTCATTAATCTTCTTGGTTGTTGTATATCTAAGCATGAGCTGCTGGTTTTTTTTTTTTTTTTTTTGGGCTGTTGAAGTGCTATTTTAAGGTTTTATTTTGATTCTGAACCTTCTCAGTACTTGCTGATATTGTCGAAGGTATTAACAAAGGACAATGGACGATTTCTAGATTAAAAAAAGCACTCAGCTACGTGATACAGTTAATAAAATCTTATGAATAATAGGCAACAATGTGTTGTAGATGAAGGGTCCAATGAACTTTCCGGGCTGGCCCGTTTTTGGGCTACAATCTGGAGATTTTTTTAGCCTTGGTTGGCCCGTCTTCGAGAGATTTGCGTTAAGACGCTTATAAATATCGTATTTGGCGGGGTTACGCAATTTTTGGAAGTAATAATTTCGGGGAACGAATATTTCAGGCCAGGTTGACCAGTTTTACGTAGCAATTTGTGGTTGGTTCGATCTCTTTCAGCTCGGGTTGGCCCGATCTCTTTCAGCTCGGGTTGGCCCGTTTTAAAGCTATAATTCGGAGTTGGAACGAATTATTTCGGCTCGGTTTGGAGGGGTTGCAGATATCGTGTTTGACGGGGTTGGGCCATTTTCTCTTGTAATAGTTTCTGGGGTTGGCCCGTTTTCGAGTTATCATCCCGGGTTGGAACAGACTTTTTCAGTCCGGGTTGGCTCGATTTTGCCTTGCAATCTGTTGTAAGAACAATATTACGTGGAGTTTGCTAAGGTTATATATTAGGTCCACTTCTATTTCTTCTATAGGTTAATGACGTACCCTAAATAACCAAAAAGCGAAATAGTTTTATTTGCTGACGATGCCTTGGACGGAGGAGTAACAGAAAAGTTTGAAGAGTTTGAATATGGAGGGGGAAATTTAGAAACAAAGGAAGGCGTAAGACAACTTGGATTATAGCTTGATATACAACAATGTTCGTCAGGCAAAGCTAAGAAATGTTGGAAAACGTTGTATTCAAATATTTTGTGTGTATTTTGCAAACACTTCATGTGTCTTCAATGCCTTCAACAAGGAATTTCTTAGATTTTTTTTAACGCTAATAACTTGGATAGGCATCAACCTCCCGCGTATCCAATGAGATCCGATGAGATTGCCGTTAATACGTATAAAAAACGCGTAAAATACGCTTCCACGCAGGTTTAATTATCGAGACACTTCCTAATCGCTGGCCAGGTAATTTATTCTCGTGTGCAATTATCGTACGTGTCTACCTCGCATTCTAGAAGCTCGGACGACCGTTACAGCTCCCCCTATATAAGATGTGAATGAGTACAAACGTATTTACCTCATCGTGAGCTTATCATATTTCATTACATTTAGTCTCAGACTTCCGTATGCTACACTGCCCGGTCGATTTTCTTTCACTACTAAGACCGTTCGCCAGTGACAGCCTACTGAGATCGTATTTTACGTTTTATGGACGGTATTAAAATTTAAGTGCCACGTCGGGCTACCATACAGAGAAGGATAGGTATTCTATGAAGATGTACGGCTTCCAATTAAGTTTTTATTGGTTCTGTTAACATATGTTTCAAGTCTCGCGTCTAAGCACTGCATATAGTCGGCGTTCATTGCCATGCTTAATAGTTTCGTTGCGGATCGCAATTATCTATCTGTTAGTTAAGATCGAAGTCAACTATGATGGATCGTAAATTGGATATATGTGGAGCTGGATGAGTAGCGATTCGATACATTTTAGCTTTTTAATAATTTAATTAATGCTGTGAAAGATCGTCTTTTTAAATGTGCTTAAAATATCGAAGAAATAAGATTTGAATTTAACGTAGTTTGGGTAAAAATTAATAACAAACTTATATTAAGTTATGCACTGTATATACGTGTACCATTCTAACGCAATTCCATCTAGGATAAGAAACAAGAATCTTTTCTTTTTTTTTCCAACATGCAGCTTGATGAACCCATAGATACGGGCATACCAACCATTAGCATTCATATACCGGAAGTATACGGTTGTTAATTGTTAACTCATCCATCAAATGTCATGGCAGTTATTAAAACCGACGTCTTTCCTTGTCTATAGAAGGCCAGTTCTCGTAGATGGAAACAGCGAAACGAAAAGAAAAAAGATGGTAAGAATATTTCTTAGGATCCAAGTGTGCGTAGACAGACGATTTATACCCGTGCAACGACTTTACACGGGCAGAGCTTAGAGCTTGTCATAATTGGAGAATGTTCGAAATGACGGACAATTAGTAGTTTTAACGGTATCCATTTATTTATTTTTTTTTTTTTTTGAAAAATGAATTGAATGAAGTTGGTATCATAATTGCGTATAGTAGTTATGTTAAGTACAAGTGCAAGTAAAATTTAAATATAAAAATTTTACAAAAAATTTATATTCGTCGGGACTAGACTGTATTCAATTCCAATGCAATTTTTCTGACCTAATTGCTTCTGATCCAACTTGAATAAGCTGCTGTTTCATTGTACGCGGAACAGAAGCTGATCTGAGCCGCTTTCCCGAGAAAATGTGATTCGTACTAACTAGACGTGCTGTTGTGCGCGTAAATTTTTGCATTTGGAACTTGTACAGGTACCGAAATGTACGGATGCGTTAAAAATTTTATTCCGTTGTTCAAATTTGAAATTCTGTGTGCTGTAGCCTGTCTTATTTCTGCGATACGACCTCAATTTCCGCAGCAGCAAGCATGGAAAACCACGAAAACCGTATAATAGAACAATTAGTAATAGATTGAAGAAGCAGCTTTATTAGGAATATCAGAAATCACGGTTTTCAGAATTCTACCCAAATACATTAGAATTACGAAAGCTGCAAGTGCAAGATGGGAATTTTTGGTACGTTGTGGAGATGAACTAGATTTAATTATCAATCGCCCTATCACTGAAGATGAAACCTAGGTCCATCATTTTGACTCTGAGTCAAAATATCAATGCAGAAGCATATTAAGGGCTTCAGTCTTCACTCCTTCTGCAGGAAAAATAGTAGCAACTATTTTCGGGATTGAAATTTTAATGATTGATTGTTTAAATAAAGAGGAGTACAGTGTCAGGAGGGCATTATTCAAGCTTGTTGCTTCACGACAATGGGCCAGTCCACAAGACAAGACTTTCAAAAGCTGCAGTAGCTGAATGTGACTACATAGAAATTTAACATCCACCCTGCTGTTCAGCTCCAGCTCTCTGTGACTATTTCTTATTCCCCAACCTCAAAAAAAAAAACGCGAAGGAGAACAAAATTTATTCAAAATAAAGAACTTATAGTGGCTTTTGAAAGGTATTTCGCAGACAAACCAAAACAATTTTATAACAAGGGACCTATGTTGAAAAATACATTTTTATTCTTGTTCTAATCCTTTGTCTTCATTTTCAATTCGAAATTCCATCAACATTCTTATATTTATTCTGCTTCTTTTAAGCATACATATAGTAGAAATAAAATTAAATTATTTCACGTCAGTTCTTCATATATTGATATAATCTGAACAGCATTGTTTCCGTTTAAAGTTAAATCTCGAGTACAAGCTAGAGAAATATCCAGAGTTGACGATAACCTTATATATTTACAACTTTTTCAATCCGATACGAATAAAACAAAAGACGGACGCGACGTACAAATTACGACGATAAAATTACTCAAACCGTCGCAAAAACCGGCAATCTCGACTAATTTTCCAATTGCTCGCGTTGTACGTAAACGCATCTCGGCTACCGTCAAGGCGCTCTTCCCCAAAACGGAATAAAAAACGAACAATTCCAACGTATGAGACAAGTCTGCAAAAACGGACCGCCTATGTGCGGCAACTTCGTCGGATAATATACCGCGATATTTCATCCGGGTAATCGGCGGTATTATCGGCCGATAAAGTGACCAACGTAACACTCTTAAAAGGCGAACCTGTAATCTCGACGATCGATCAAAAGGAACGACTGAAATATGCAGCTTGGCTACAGAACGACGGTATGGTTGCTATATATACAGAGCGATTAGGTCCTATGGTCACTCCTATCTTGATCGGAAGTATTCGTTGTTCAACTAGCGTCATGCCAAATCGTGATTATTTGCTTAGGATTGATAGGTGTCAAATTAATATTGTAATAATTTAATCAAGTTTGTCGTATTTCCGATTACGTTTTTGTTTGATTTTGTTGTTTGTCGCTTTTTCGTTTTTCTTTTTTTTTAAGAATACAGGGAGACGATTAGTTAAGGCGAAGCTCGATCAAATTCTTCTGAAATGTATCTATCGAGAAAGATTTCGGGATTCGTTGAGGAGAAGAAGGCAGTTTCAAGAAAATAAATGTTGATAGGGGGGCCATTGTGCATTGCTTTATTAATACATTATTGAGCCTTAATAAATTTATTTAAAACATTTTTAAGTTAAATTTTGTCAAGCGTAAGCAGTTATAAGCCTATTCTGAGCACTATAGTAAAATATGAAGATCTAGCATGAAAAAATTGCATTCCTTTTCGCTCGTATTTCGTTCTCGTTTATGAAAATCCATAGAAGTAACGATCCTGTAGCCTTAGCATCGTTATACAAGTCCGAGTATCGTCTAGAGATACAGATCTTAATTACGAACGCGCTGCGAGTGTTCAACGGAATCTTTTCTTTGAAATTAGATCGTTTAACATCTTCTCATCAGCAATATCGTAATTTTGTCATGAATTTTACGCAGCGGCCAGACCATCAGCGAGTAATAGCGTTCTCAGACGTCGCGTTGGCTCTTAATATCGCACACATTGCCCACTACGATCCGATCGGAGGCATGTGTATCATTATCGATTTCATGTCGGTATGTCGTCCGATCTTTTTTAACCGCCCGAGCGTAGTATCTACAACGCGCTATCGATCGCCGTTGTTCTACGGACGTCCAGTTCGTTGAAATAATAACATTTAAGCGATTGGATTCCCGAATTTTAATTAAGAACTTCCCAGAGAGTCCGCCGATTTTTTCTTGCCTTCTCGGTCATCCCATACCCATCCTCTTTAAGACCAAAATAAAACGTCTTGAAGCGGTTTTACCGGAGAAAAATGTCCATTAACGTGCGTACGTGACGTGCACCGCGAACGGCGGGAAATTCAAATCGGGCGACTTCGAAGGGGCATTAAAATTATAAAATTTAAACGGCCTAAATGACGGTATTGTTGAAGATACGCCGCTAAATCCTTTGGCGAAGACGTGACGATGAATTATTTAAGATGGGACACGAGCCGTAAAAATTAATTGGCATTCCGCAGGATGGACGGCTAGGGCCGCCGTTGTCTTTCTTCTAAGCGGTTGGAAAAAATCGAAAAACAAAGTTGTTGCCGAATTCTTCGGCGAGTTCTCTTCTTTTGTAAGCGGCCCGTGAACCGATGATGGTATTTATTGCCGGTATTGGAATTCCTTTCGTGATAGAAATGGAGAATATTAACATATGGTATTTACCAATGGGTTTCTGTATTTTTGATAGATGTGTATGTACAAACATTTAGAAAAGTTTCAAGAATATTTTTGCAAGCTGTTGAATAGAGAAGAAGACGTGACGACACAGTATACAAAATGGATATAGTCGGATTCAGTAAAGATCTGATTCGTTCTGATTTTATCGTAGGACATTGAAAGCAGGACAGGGTAGAACAACATTTTCCGGAGTTCCACAAGGTTCCCTTTTAACACCAGAGCTGTTCTCAATATCAACTTTTAATCCGTGGCTGTGTATTGCGCCAGTTGAAGCGAGAACTTGATAGTTAGGAGATTGCAGGTGTCTTTGGATGACCTTGTAGAATGAATGGAAAATAGACGATAGACCAGATTTAGCCGACAGAACTCATTCTATACAGGCGTAATAGAACATTTCTGTAGGGCATAACTGGAGAAGATCCTAAAAGAATATTGAAGCTCATCAAAAGCTCCAAATTGTTCTATTTATATCGCAGTGAATAGGGAGACATTAATGCTATGACCCGGTTTAATAGTAATAGTAATAGTAGTAATAATAATAATAATAATAATAGCGTAGTAAGATATTCTTGGTAAACTATCCCCTTGTCATAAAGAAAACACACGTCGTTCGACACACCTCGCGCTCATAAAATATCAAACAGCACTTCCCAGTATAAAATACGAGTGTATAACGCTAGTAAATAATAATAATATTCTTGGTCACATGCAAAATGGCTCAAGCTTTTATTGTCGGGCCGCACTTAATTGTCAATATAACATATTCGTTATCATTAAGTGTTAGACCGCAATGGGTTCTTCGCGGAAATTAATGCGGCTTCATTAAATTTGTAACACAATCACTTAGTTTACGGTTAAAGTGAGAGCACTGGATTTTTTAATAACTTAAACATCATTTCCTGCTTTTAGTTGCAACTGTTTTTAAGAATAAAAAGTAGCAGTGAGATTGGTTTAAGGTAATTGCTCTATAAAATGGGATAAACGTTACCTTTTACGAAGGGAAATAATGTTTGAATATTTCCAAATACTTTTGTAACGTTACGTAGGCTTTCGCGGTCGTCAATAACACTATACTCTTGGTTTCCGGGTTGAAACCGCGTCTTTGTATCAGCTTCTGGCGACGTTTTGTCCACACTCTTATGGGACATTTTCAGGGCTTCACACTGATTGGGTACTATTCGCCCCGGAGGGATTTATTTAGGGCTTATTACGGATAAATGGAGCGGAGAAGACAAATTATCTAAATACCTTTCTAAAACCTTACGGAACTGGACACAACTACCAACCTTTTCATCCAAAATTCCTAACATTCTTCTTTTTATAAATCAGAACCAGAAGGTTGTAGTTTCATGATGGGCGATTTGAAATAAAAAAGAAACAAGGTAACTTAAAATAATCTCTTGCAACTTCAATTAGCCTACTATATCTTCACGATTCTCATCCACATCAATCGAAGACGACCAGCAGTGACCTCTAGGCGGATGGTTAATTAAATTTAATTAGATATCTGTTCTCTTCCATTGGCGAAACGGCTGCCCGCTGCAAATTTAACGTCGCGCACACAAAGCCGGCTATACAATAATACAATAAGATGAGATCCGAAGATCATAGACCGAGAGCACGTTCTCTGGGGCATTGTTAGCCAACTTCGCCACTATTATTAGGCCCAACAAAAAAATTACACAATTAGCGCTGCCTACGTGCGGCCGAAGATCGAAGATGGACTTCTTTTTTGGTGCCGTTTTGTTCTTCTTGCATGTAACGTATCGACTTTTATTGTAATCTTTCCTGGAAGTTGGCGTTGGGTATTATTTACATGGCGAATACGTATGCCAGATATCATGATTGCGTGACGAGTATTCAAGAGCTTCTTCGACGAGTTCGGTAAAAAACGTCGAGGTGGAGCGGATTACATCACCGGTTCGGTCGTAATAATGGGCTAATGAATGCTTAAAATGGTCCGGAGATAGATTAGGCGTATGGAGTCTTTGATTCGAGTTAATTAAAGCAGATTAAATCTGGGTCTTGTGTAATTGCTTAATACGTTAGCCGTATGATATTGCTATCACGGTATTAGAGATAAACGTAAGTGGAAGATATCATATCATGGATCTATTTGTGTCCTATTGTGTTTCTCCGCTATACAATTCGTTAGCGTTATACGCCGAGAGTGTAATTTTCCAGATGATTCGGCGATGGATGTTTATTCTGAGGTTTGTGGAAAGTTCGCGGAAAATATTATAAATTGATTGTTTTACTAACATTAAAGGACCGAGCAGTCTTCATCCAACCAAGTAACGCCATCTTCATGTCGAATCTTGAAACTTTTCTGATAACCCTCATATTACCTCCATGCATCCATTCAATACACGCGTAAATATTTCAATGAATGCACGCCTTTCTCCTTACATACATATACGAAAATGGGAAGTGCACGGACGTTGCTAGATGAAACAAAAACGAAAAATAAGAAGAAACGCGAGAAAGAAAGGGAAGATTAACAGCAGCGTTTGCTCCATTTCGTGCCGAACGTCGTGCACGTGAAATATTCACCACCGCGGGCAAAGAAAGTCCTCGCAAGGCGAGCTTCGGACCGCTGCGCTGCCCAAGAGACTTCGCGAGCAAAGGCGACAAGCCGAGATGGTTAGAACGGGACCGCGGCAAGTAATTGAGTGCCGATAAAGTGCGTTTTCGACGGGGCAACGCTGCGAAGAGGCAATAATGACATTTGATACACTTATTTATGGCGGCGATTAGGCGCATGCGGTCTTCGGGCGTTTCATATGCTAGCGTCGTCGAATGCTTCGCGGGAAAGAAAGAAATGGGCAACGGCGAATCGCGAGATTATATCGAATTCTCAGCGTTTGGCGTTGAGATGGTTATGCAAATGAGAAAATTGTCGCGATAAATTGCTAAAAGCTGATGTTTCAAAAATTTTATCCTTTCCCTAGAATCTAAAAGAAATGTTTGATATATGCTTGAATGTATATTCCATAATAGATAATTTTGAAGATAAAAAGCAATAATTTAGATATTCTGAGCCCATTTATGAGCCCGTATTCCTGCTAGCGGAGTCTTTCCTATTAGCCTTAGGTTGCTCATGTGTTTCTTGAACATACGTTAGCAGGCTCACTATTTTTCGGACTTCCCGCCTCTGCTTAGTAGGTTCGCCGTAAATGTAGACCTGCGTCCAATCAGAAATCCCTTGGCTTTTCTCTGACCTGGAATAATCTTAGGCAAATTCGTCTGCCTTCATGGCTTTTGTACCCTGGCACCCAGACCTAAGTCATCTTTGTTCGACTTGCCAGACTGATTTGATTGCTGATATTCGTGTACATCCACATCCATAAAAGCTCCACGAATCCAATTACCATGCCCTAATTAAGGATACAATATTACAATATCCAAGGCCAAGAAATTATCGAAACAATCCACCATAATCCGAACATTTTTCGTGTCCGAAGCCGTTTTTAACCTAAATACTTCAAGGATTCCTACGCTTTTAACTAAACGCATAGCGGAATAATTACAATAATAACCGCTCTTCCTCCGTGTAACATCTCCTGTAATTAAAACCAAGCGCTATTCGGGTCCGTACGGTTACTATTGACCTTTCCACGGAATTGTACAAACCTCCGGTAATCGATAATATTTCATAGTTGTTATTGCGTGAATATTAATGGTCTTTCAATAAAATTGCGCTTCCGTTTTTCTCGATATCTGGCGTATTGCGAGAGTCCAAGATCGCTGTATTTAATTTGTTCTTGTAATGGGAATGCTGGTGCGAGTTGCGTGCGAATTTAAAGTTCAAAGATATGTCGTTGTTACATAATCTGCATAATGAAGCTGTTAGATGATGGAAAATAGTATGTACTATGAAGATTAATTGTAAGTATTATTGCTTGTCTGGAAAGGCCCGTGGGATCAATTGGGGCTTATTTGCCAAGATTCATTAGCATTGTTTTTGGAAGGAGAAATGGAATATTCATTCGGAACGGAAGCTTAAGCTTTAGGTTAAACTTGAAGGAATGCTCAATGAGATACTTGTGCCCAAAATTTGGTTCGATGTAAAAAAGTTTTAGGTTTTGATCAGGTTTATGTATTTTACCTGCTTCTGTATTTATCTTTCGGGCAAGTATGTCTTTCCCACAGAGATATGTTGCACAAAAGAGCAATGAAACTTTCATGCCTGTTTCTGGCAAAATAGGGCATTCGATTCTTACATTTATTCAAAAATCAATTAAAGAGAGGTCTCCAAAGCAACATTTAGGGAACTGTCGGGGAATAAATCAATGAGCTTTTCATATTTTTTTTTAAGTTGAATGATGTAAAAACTAAACATTCATATTCATTCATCTCAATGTATTGAATCCAAAAGTTCAACTTCTTTAACATGCTTTTTGGTTGCTGGTTGGTTGGTTTAAAGCATCCTTTTAAGATTGCAATTGCTTAATTCTGCAATTAATTTAGAATTGTAAACCGGAGCAAAAAATCCTGTGATTACATAGCGCACTCTACCGATATATTTTACAACTATAAAGTACGTCCGCATCTCTGCTTCTTTCCTCCCCTTGCCACCAATTCCTTGCACTCCGTCGCTTCCACTTCTTCGCCGTTCCAGCGCTAAACAAATTGCGATCTCGCGTAGCCTACTAAGATGGATCGCCTCGTCGGGTATTAAAGTAGTAATGCAGGCGATTTTTAATGTTGGAACCGCACGGTTGGCGAGATGCGGATCTAGCGACCTCTGCCCCGGTACACCTGTAGGTATTTATTAAACGGAATAAACCGTTTCTGGTGCCCGACAAGGCGACCGCTCTACTATGTATACATATCTACGTACATATATACAATATACAGCGTAAGAACAAACGAGAACTGTAACAGCTTATGCCCGGAATCCTTAAGAGTTGGTCCGTGAGGTCGGCTAGGAGATATTGCGGGCAACGGGAATTGCTGAGAAATCTTTTGTCTGTCGGAAGAAATCGGAAGATTTTTGCTAGAAGCCGTTGGCTGTACAACATCTGTTGATGTTGATCTAGAAGGTCGCGCGTTGGAAGTACATATACATGGAGTCAACTTATTTCAGCACTTTTTCAACGCTTTCTCGATGTTTTTTCTGGTCTTTAAAAGTGATGAATTTATAATTATTGTGGTCTAAATTATAAAATGCTAATTACCTTGAAACAACTGTCGCGATGGTGTGACCCTCCTGCTATTGCTTTTGATGTAGTTTTATCTTTATTTTTATACTTTTACAGAAACAACGTCTTTTTTAGAGTTTGCCTTGTATAATAAAAATGTTAATACCAACCAATATAAATGCAAAAGACAAGAGCACCAGACAAACAATGCATCTGTGGAATAGAATTTGCTTCTCGGCAATTCACTTCTTAAAAATTATTTTTATTTCTTTTATTTATTTATTGTACATCTTGGTTGCATAATAATTTGAGGCCCAGTACACTCCCCGAATCAGGCTAACCCAGCACCTTAACACCCTCGAATTCCTCATATTCAGCTTAAGTTTGTTAATTTACTTCTATCAATGCCGTTGTAGTTTTTTCGTTCGTCCTGCCAGGATTAGCATCTCGTGTCATCTGCAAAAATTACCAATTTTTTCTGAGGTGCCCTTTTAGGTAGGTTGTTGACATAAAGGAATATTAGAAGACCCGGAACGGTGAGGAGTAGAGATCACGCCATATGGCTCCTTTTAGATACCTAATCAAGTGACCCATCGGTGAAGATGTTGGTTGAGTCGCAGGATCGCCCACTCCCGAGGATTAGTGTTAGAATAGATATATGTAGAAGACACGTAATGTATTAAATATTTAACAGTGACATCGTAACTGTTTATAGGAAGATAAAAGACGATTACAGATCTGCCTGCTGTGTGAAGTAGAAAAGCACTCGGAGCAACTTGCATTGTATATACAATAGCATATTTTTATAATAATAATAATAATAATAATAATAATAATAATAATAATAATAATA
>LR736871.1:5091727-5102596 GCA_902654985.2 Oryctes borbonicus | reverse complement strand
TCAGCTATGTATACTTCCCGATTAGCGTTTGGCCACCCAGCCAGTCGGGCGTCTCACCAAACTAATTGGAGAAGTGGCGACAACCGAACAAGCTCACAACCTTCTTAGCGTAAGACAGCAAGCGATAAACCGCGCCACTAATTACCTTACGGTACAGATCTCTAATTTACCACTACGTACGCCACTGTGTCGGGTGTTTTTTTTTTTCTTCTGTTAAGCACAACCACTTCGCTATTAACCCGTTAATGAACGTTAATAGTAAATCGTTACAATGTTTTGCGATACCGTTGAGTCTGAGGAATATTAGGAAGTGTACGCAAGAAATGGAGTCGTTTGCAAATCGATTTGAATCGATTGTTATCCAATATTTTTCAAAATTGTATCGTTTGATTTATTAACACAATCTCGGTCATTTGCTGGAAATGAGCTGAGCGAGACCGCAGTTGTAAATATTCATTTCCCAGGACCGAATTCAATGTACACTGCCGTTCAGAGAAGTTCGGTCGGTTGGTAAAAAATATGAAAAGGTTACAGAAACAAACGAAACTAAACACAAAATGCAATTCTATTGTATGTACAGGTAAAAAAGACAAAAATAAATAAATTAAAAGTTACTCTGGAGTAATATAACATACTGAACATTATTTTTTTTTTTTCATCGAAAAAAACTTAACATTTTAAGCATAATTTTGAACGGCACCGTTTCGAGGCGATCGTGATGCCAGGGACTCCTGATCGCAGATATATTTCCACAAATTATGCGATTAGTATTGTTAATTCTCATTTCAAATCCATTCCGATTATTCATAATAATTGACGAACGAATTGGACACGTTATATGGAAGCGCGTATCTCGTTTCAATCACCTTCATTACACCAATGGACGATATTTATTTGTAGCCTCTCTTATTAGACTTTTACTTACCTTACAAAACGCCTACCTGTTACACTAACACTAATATTGAATTTAATTTGCACCGAAATGGAACACGCAGGAAGCTGCAAATCGGGTTAAATCGTACGGCGTATTATTACCACATAAAACAGGATATGACATGATTACGACGGCAATCTTTTAACTTGAACTACGAGACGAAAACGCATTTACCTATAGCGATTTAAGGAAATGAAGCTATGTACGTACATACATCATCAGCAGACTAGGTATTACACTCCAATAATTGCCGATGGTATAATTTAAACAATTAAAGCCGTACAGAACTCCGACACTCATTAGCGGTGCCTTGTAATGTAATGGGCATATAATGTAAAAAATGCTCGCAGAGGTGTATTTTATTAATAGCATTCGCCGTAAGTGAGATTGTCCAAATACGAAGAGAAATAGGTTAATAATTGTATTGAGTTATTAAGCCATAAACAATTTGATTTAATTAAGATTTGAATCGAACAGACAGGATTTCGTGAAGGAAAAAATACGCAATAAACATAAAAGTATCGCCTGCTGATTGCCATCGCCACTCCATCGATTTCGTATCTCGATATAAACCGGAGATACGCCCCATAAACCACCGATACACATAGGTTCGATTTATGTAAATTTGCTAAGAAGATAATCGTGAAATTACGAACATCCTGTGAGTATTGAATGAGGTACATTAAGCATCTGGAAAGACTTTCTCTTCGATCAATTAAATTCTGAGGAGATCAAATTAATAAACCCTTTGCTAGAAAAGCATGCGCCGTATAGAATAATTGAGCTGAGGTGGCCGAAAATTTGCTAATAAATATTCCAAAGCTCCAAAAAATATACAAGGTGATACTGAAAAAAACACAGTGCATTGTACTACGAGATAGGGGACCATAAAATAATAAAAAAATGTGTTCCTGGTTACGTTTTTGTTTGATTCTATTGTTTGTCGCCATGTTTGAGATGCGTTTAAAAATGGTTCTTTACATTTTTGAAGAATACAAGCGCATGATTATGTGTTATGGCGGAGCTCAACAAAATTCTTCCGAATCTCAACCTACCTCTCGACAGAGATATACATTTTGAAAACAAAAGATTTACGGACATTTTACGGTCTTCCCAGAAGCTTCCTAAAAGAGAGAATTTAACCGTTTTGATTGAATACACATCCTATCAAACGTCTTTGAGATACAAACATAGACTTTTATCGACCATGCCATGATTATTTCGATCTTCTTCGAGAATAAATCAAAACTACATAGAACCATTTGCTTCGCTAGAAGCCGTTTCGATGATACCGAATACAATGCACAAGAGTGTGCCATTGGAGGGAACAATCAAAACAAACGATGGCATTTTTCCCACACCGTACACGTTTAGCGTTAGGTAATTCTTCTTGTGTCGTCGTTCAGTTTCCCATGTTTGTTGTGTGTAGATATCCACACTTACCGTAGACGTTGTAATGAAATGTAAATTGCCAGCGATTAAAATAACAAAAGTATCGTTTAGCGGCAATTTGCAGCGAATAGATCTCGCAGTCTCGCTACCAGCAGTGGTAATAGTAGTATTCGTCCGCTGCGGCTGTGACCGTTGTATATGTCACACTTTTCCTAAGAACGCGGTTCAACTGCTTGATCGATGGCCTCTGCTTTAGACTCTAAAACGTCGTGAAATGACTTCGGACAGATTGGGCAATTTTTTATACAGAATTGGTAAAAAGCCTGAAGGCTATGTTTTAACGCCGAAATAGTTTGAGTTGTAAATTTGATAAGAATATTGTTGTTTTAAATAAACATTTGTTCTAGATTGTATGTTTTAGATACAAGCGCATTGCTCTTTCAAGCAATAAAATAAATAAAAATAAATAAATAAATAAATAAATAAATAAATAAATAAATAAATAAATAAATAAATAAATAAATAAATAGATAAATAAATAAATAAATAAGATGATTATTTTTTGTTCTGCTCAATTTGTAGATGTAAATATCAGAATTGGCAAAATTTATCGAACTTTGTCTCAAGTGATCAGCAATTTAAACGCTGTAATAAATAAAATTTTTAAAACCAATTTACCAAGTACAACACTCTTTTCGTAAAAAAAAAATGCAAGAAACGTCCCCCAAACTTTCTACCAACATCGTATACACAAATGTATGTCGCAAGAAGAGCGTTACTCATTATTATTTTTCCTTCATTGTTGGAATATCCTTCGAGTCCAAATTCTTCCTTTCGTATCACCGCAATGACTCGTGTACTATTACTCGGGTGTTGCGATTATGATTAAGCTATTGTTTTGCTCGACGAAGCCCGAAATTGGACGTGGCGTGACCTTCGACGCATTTTGAAGAGAGCCGAGAGGTACATACGAATGCAGGTTCCTCGCTTTGTCGACGTACGAATCGGCGTTGGCCCGCTTCTGCACTTCGTGACCGGGTAATTAAAAAAAGTAAATCATTTCGGGGTTACGCAAGAACCCAGAGAACAAGCTGAGCGAAGCGAAAAAAAAAACTTTACAACGCAACGCGAGAAACAAAGTAAAACACCTTCTTTCTGACGCGTTTTCAAGGTTCGCAAAGCAAGATCGCGCCGATACGTACGTTCGTGTTAAAAGGCAAGAAAGATGAAAGAGCAAGAAAATAAAATTTATTTTGTAATATAGATGCATTTGTCGATGTAGCCCCCTCTTTAGTTGAATTCCATCTCTAAAAGATCTGCAAAGTATCCATCGATGGGAGGTATTACTTCTTCGTTTGATTCAAAATTCCTTCCAGGCGGATATTTCTGTAGATTTGGGAGGAAGTTGGGAATCGGCTGAATCTTGATAATATGTAAAAAGCAAAAACCAATCTGTGCGTTTAATATATTAATATGCATTACAAATCTAGATTGTTCTTCGCGTTTATCAGATCCATTCACTATTATTATTGACAAACGTAGTTAGGCGAATACAATTAGATCTAAAACGCCCACGAGAACGTTCTGCAAGCTAGCAAAGGATGTCATTTCCAAGACCATTGTGTCGCTTTATGCTAATCCTATACTATAGTCGATGGATTTTTTTATCCTTCCACCTTTGCTGGGCTTCATGCATGCTCGAGTATCCTCGCTGAAGGAGTGCCAATTGACGAAGAGAAGATTTCACGGTTCGTAGAAGAATATGTCGATTGAATGCTTAATTACCATCGATTTCGTCGCCTTGAAAGTTAATGATAGACGCCTGCTATCGATTATCGAAGTTACGAGGGACCTTTTGGCGACATTTTTCCCCTCTATCTGCATTCGATGGCGTTGCAATAATGGATAGGTTAGAGGAGGGAAAAAAGGAAAGACGATATTAGAGGTTAATACATATAGAAAAAAAGTCGCACGACATCTCGAGATGGTGTTACATAACCTCACTATCGATTATCATATGAACAATGAAAATGGTTCGGCCCATAGCCGAGTCGACGCCTAAATCAAATGTTAATTTAAGCTGGCCCGACTTGTCACATCGCCGTTCGAACGCTGTTCCATGCCAGCGTGTGCGTGAATGTGTATAGATTACATTAACATATAATATGTTATTATTCTATTAACAATGAATGAGGTGTGATTCAGTGGAACCAACCTTTTTAGAGCCAACCAGCAGAGAAAGAGTATCGTCGTATTCAAGCGAAGCCTACTCTTTTCCATCTAATCTAAGACCAGCGATGAGATGTCGTAGACGTATACGTCCCTAAGAAGTACGTCAGAATATTAATAAGGACATTAACATTATCGAAGGAACGGTAATGGACGTAATGATATTCGTGGAGCTGTTTTTGTGAAGACTCACCTATACACCGATTGTGTTTGTATGTAAAAAATTACCATATTGAGAGATGCAAGATTGCGAATTTGAAGCTAATTTGTTCCTAAGAAGATGAAGAGAAGCGATTTTCCATAATGCCACTGGCAAGAGAATTTGTATCGTTCAGATCCTCGGGTTATAGACGCTGAGACAGTTTCCACCCTAACATGGAAACAGGTTTTTTTGGCCGAATTGAGTTTCATTTCTCAACATTGTTGATTAGTCCATAAAATTTTTTTTCGAACGAACTATGTCACATAGTGACTCGAAATTATGCTGCCCTCCCACATACTTCACAAAGGCTTCAGTTTCAGTTCAGTGGAATTTCCATTTCTTTCGCCAGTGGCGCAATCTTGACTTGGATTGAAATTTCTCAGACTACCCTTGCGCAGATTTTCGCTAATACATCAGGTGCTCCACAAGGGAATGCACCAACACCCGTATTCTACGTAATTTTCCACGTACATCCTAAATATTCGCGTTTAGAAAATCATTATTCTGTTGTCAGGCGCGTATTCGTAATCAAATAGTAATTTATTCTTAGGATATGTTAATGTCGCCCATTTGTTCGTGTTATGCAAACTAGAGAAAGCTATTTTTAAATTCAATTTAACACCTATACGCAGGCTTTCATGTATATGTTGTATATATGAATACGCGTTTTTTTTTTTCCTTTCTTCTACAAGAACAATAGCGGTCTGCTAACAAAGCGAAGCCCAGAATAAGGTGCTCTTCGATTCTCGCGTAGAGAGCGTATTAGCGTTTTTGAGGTGTTTAACTATACGATTCTTTGTTGCGTTTCGAATAGAAGGATCGTCTTTGTCTAAAATGGGACGATGCGTGTGTTAAGTGAAAAGGTATTTGTCTTGTCTTCTATTATCAATGCGAAATTGTGGGTAACAATCTAGGAAGTGAAATTTTAAATTGATCTTTTCATTTTTGAACGATAGCAAGGTTCATAATTCCTCAATCTATTTATTTTAAGTGAACAATTACCAATATCACCTATGGCGATATAAATCAACAACTTCACTTAAATATTCTGTTAATCTATAGAAAATTTGATAATTCCACATTGAAGAGAGATTAAAATAATATATTTAGCTCACAGCACTGAAACACGACGGAACCAAGCCGAAGAACAAACAATACAAACAAGCCTTAATGATGTTAATAGTGAAACGAGATCTGCAGGGTTTACTGTGTCAACTGGTGGAGCAGCTATTAGTTCTTCTCAAGAAACAGACCATCCAGATGATTTATCTTAACCAGAAGCCAGTGGACTTGAATCATGTCGTGCAACAGAATTTTGGTCCGTCTCACTAGCTAACATAAAACCATGAATGCCCAAAATAATGGGACCAAGATGTGTGACGAAACGACGAAAATTTCGTGCTACGGTTTCTTTGTGAGCGAAAACATAAAAGGGAAGAGAAAGACAGAAAGCAAAATGCAATCCTAAGAAGAGAACGCAGACAATACTCGACGAAAGTTCTGACACTGAGGATGATCCTAAGTGTATTTATTACAGTGACATATATTTAAGGTCTGCAGGTGGAGATGGCTGGATTAAGTGTAAGAATTGTCGGCAGTTAGCGCATGAACAATGTACAGGTGTTGATGGAGACAATGACACTTTCGTTTGTGAGAAAATGTGGAAGAAACTTGAATGTGTGCGTCAATAAGCCTTTTTAAACTAAACATGATCCAATAGTTAAGTGTAGGCTTTCACGGCCGTAATCCATAATGGAAATGTCTTTCGGGTGATGTCGCGTAGTTAATATTTTACTTAACGTTTCGCTGAACATGCTGTCAGCTTCTTCAGAAGATTTCTAAAGACTGGTGTTGTTGTCTCTTGCTCCTCGTTATATATCCCATTTCTGTTCCGCTTTGCTGATCCATAACCGTTCCGTTCCGCTGAATCGCGTCGTTTGTTGTATGACGACTCCATAGTGGTGGAAGTTAGTTGAAGTTAGCAAGAGACAACAACACCAGTCTTTAGAAATCTTCTGAAGAAGCTGACAGCATGATCAGCGAAACGTCAAGTAAAATATTAACTACGCGACATCACCCGAAAGCCATTTCTATTCATTAATAAATAACAATTAGAGATCAACCACAATCATCAGTAAATAATTTTGCTTCGTTTTATTTATGATATGGCGAAAAATATGCAGCTACCATTTGAATTCTTCTTGACCTATAAGAAGGAAAACCGCAGAACCGCGGATAAAGATAATTTACCTCATCTAATGCGTCTTCCATATAAGGCAGCTTTACGAACATGAAAACATCAAAAGGAAAGAATAAACTGAACGCCTTTACCAATTCACTTAATACACAAGCATACATAAATATTTATATGCATATATATATATATATATATATATATATTATACCGCAGAGATACGGGTTATTATATATCTGTGTATATGTATATAACACCGTCCTTGGTTGCGGTAAGAATGCCATTCAGTTAAGCAGGAGGAACGCCCAAGAAAACAGTGTTTGCCATATGCAGCGCGTTGCCGCTTGCGTCGTTTTGCGTTTCATTGTCGGCGAAGAAAAATTCAGCTCTGTGATATTTCGAAAAGTCATAGGTTATGTGCGTCTGTGTTGGCGAGTTCATATTTACATGCACTCGTAGATTATAAGGATGGATATCCACGTTTGTACGTAATAAATTAATTGAAGTCCTGCGAAATTGTTCGAAAATTGTACTTTTGCATTCTAAAGTTTTTCCAATGGATAGCATTGAATTTGAAGCAATGAAATTACCTAGTAAGCCATGCAGTATTGATAAATAATGATAGCAAGGACTGGAGGAGAGTGAGAAAAAAGCTCCAAAGCTTCAAAGCAGAAGCGCTTAGAATTTAATTTATAATTTTTTAAATCTTTATGTAAACATTATGTAGTTAATGTCTTTAAAAAAATCTATAATTAATGGATGGTGTTGTCGCGTACTTGATGTTTAACTTGACGTTTCGCTGATCATGCTGTCAGCTTCTTCAGAAGATTTCTAGACTGAGCGTAGTGAGGCTTCAGAAATCTTCTGAAGAAGCTGACAGCAGGATCAGCGAAACATCAAATCAAACATCAAGTACGCAACAACACCCGAAAGACATTTCTACTATGGATTACGGTCGTGAAAGCCTACACTCAACTTTTGTGATGTTTTTTTTTTAATTTCTCCTGAAAGCATTGTGAAAACGGAGAGTAGTAGAAATGTCTTTCGGGTGTTGTCGCGTACTTGATGTTTGACTTGACGTTTCGCTGATCATGCTATCAGCTTCTTCAGAAGATTTCTACAGAGTTCTTTACCGCGAACGAATTAAATTGATTAAAAAATATTTACGAACAACTCCGAAAGTTTCGCATCACAAGTATATAGTTTCCTGTTGTTTAGTTAGCATAAACAATCGAAGAATCATCGAACTTCGATTCGCATTTAATTTGAAAAAAAAAATTTTTTTGTACCGCAGTTGTTTAAGGGAAGGGATAGAGATCTATATTTAGAAATATAACGTAATCTAATCCCAAATCTGAATAATCCACCAACATTAAGAAATATATAAAAAAACATCAAACGAAGAAAATCTAACAAACAGTGATATAATCCGCTTGAACCAGATATTAAACAGCTCACTTGTCACCGGCATTAATAATCTGTACCTAACGTAACAGATTCCTTAATAATCACCTGCAGATTTGTTTTGGTCAGACTCCTGACGTTTTTTTTTTTTTCCTTTATTTCTAATGAGCAAGTATGCGGTTATTACGCAATTATTGTAGCCTGTAGAAATCAGGTTATCCGATTTACATTTTACTATTTATTAACTATGGTGTTTACTGAGTGTTTCCACTGTATTATACAAGAGCAAACTATGATTATTTTTTAGCTCCCTTTCTGCACGTATAACATTAACTAGCCTAGCGGTGGTTTTATTTGAATTGCTTTGTCGAAAGTCTCATTCCGAACTGATTTTTTTTTAATCCCAAAACGAAACCAATCTTGAGGTAACTATGAACCACTTGAAATTATAATTAATCCTGGAAGTTTTAGTAAAATTTAAAATTTGTTGTTTTTCCTTAGCAACTGATCCCTTTAACGGTCATGTTTAAAATTCATGTTTCCCTTTTCCACTTTATTTATTAAAGAAATTTCTTTTTGCTACAGCTATTGTAGTTTCTCATGCAAAAGAGAAACGATAAAACTATCTGCACCAATCTTCCATTGTTTTGGTAACAACTTAAACGGTGCCCCTCGTATCATCAACTATCGTTTCTATAACGAGTTCGTTACATCTCGTCCTCATCTGCGTTAGTCATTTGTTTTTTCTCCTTACGGCGTTCTCCCTTCTTACGAAGTTATCGTTCGCGATCGTAGGCGGCCTTTTTTTCGTAGTCCTTGCGTCCGAGTCTCATATTACAAACTGACCGCTACGTTACGGATGATGACGACCGCAACGACAACAAGTTCACATCCAGCTAGACTTTTATGGAAATTTCGATCGAGTAACTTCTCAAGTTACCTATGCATGTTGTAGAATTTAGAGTCAAGTAGAAATGGCTTTATTATCTACCGATTTACGTTCTAATTATTTTTTACGAGCTGGAATAGAATCTTGTACGACGTTGTGATTAATTTGGCCGCGTTATGGGCGTGATAGGATTGATAACCTCGTTCCTAAGTCGTGCGAATTCAATGGGGGCTTCTATTGTTGTCACAAATTCAGTGCTTGTAAATAAGTATCTTGTGGATTAAGGATGGAACAAGGCGCGTTAGAATCGAACTCTTTTTCTAGCATGGAAAATCCTCTAATTCTCCAAGCAATGGTTTCAAATTAATCAAATAATTTGTGCGGTGCAGAGTGTACCTATACCTTAGTGTTTGCCATGCTACCCCACAGTCCTTGCTATTATCATTTACACACAACCAAGCTGCTATTGATTGATGTAACCTGCACTCATTATGCTAGGTTTTAAATAGATCAAATTAGCGAGGATAGCCCCTCAAAACCTTGCTTCCATTAAATTCACTATTAAAATCAAGTCGCTTTATAAACAATAATCGTCCATTCTCATTTCTAACCTCATTTTCTCATTTAACCTCTTCTATTTCTCTCGACAATGCAGATTACCAACCAAAGAAGCTAACGCAAAGTAACGCGCCGGTGATAAATACGTTAATAATGTTCTACGTTTCCACCTTTAATGTCGTTTTAATTCCAGCTCGTAAAGTGTGATATATGTCCGGTAATTAGGTGTTAATTATAAACGTTAGATGCTAATCTTCCATGCTTATTTATCATCGCAACGCTATCCGGCTGAATCTAGACGTCCTAGCCGGACAAAATAATAAATTAATCGCGAGCCATTTTAATTAATACGTAAACATGTACGTACTTATTCGATCGCTCTCGAAATGATCATCGCTGGAAGGGAAAAAAAATGAAAGTCCTCCTTGCTAAAATTGAACGAATTCGAATCGGTAATCGTTAATAGCGACATTAAAGATCTGCGCAAATTGGATGCGAGAAGATTATTGAGGAAATTGGAACTTTCTTCTCGTATGAAGAAGAGCGGTTTATTAAGGCGAAATACGACATGTTTGTCGGACTACCCGCGCTAATTATATCCGATCGGATAATTTCACTTTTATTTATTAATTTATTTTCCAGTTATATACGAGTTTTGGTCACCTTTCCTGTTTTTTACGTACGTAGTTGAACGTATTTATTGGTTACGCAATGAGAATGTTGCTTTTTCTTATTTATTTCCTGCAGTAAAAGTAATTTTGATAAATACCCGTGTTAAGGAAGACAACGTAATTTTTTTTTCTCTCCAAATAGTTCTTTTGTAAGTCTATTTACTTAGTTCAGCGATATTCCAACTTTTTAAGCTGTCCAAAATTATTTGGAGTTATTGATTTCGCGCGAATTGAGACATTTATCGTGTTAGCAATCTGCCCAATCTCCACTCGGAAGTCTGCCAACAACCAGCAGCTATGCTTAAATTGATTAAACCAGCAATCAGCGGAGGTTTTTATAAATTACAACCGACTTCTTTTTAATTTAACTTTTTTGAGCGGGTACTTCTCATGCCA
>LR736871.1:5066649-5085172 GCA_902654985.2 Oryctes borbonicus | reverse complement strand
CCAGCTGCAATAACATAAAGACCGGTTAATATAAATCCTGTCATCGCTGGAGTTAATTTCATTACCTTAATCATGCGAGCGCTAATTTTAATTTCGCGGTTTCGCAAAATTAACGAATTAATTATATATACCTACGATAACCATAATTTTAGTTTTCGCTAATCGATTTCTTCTGTACGCTTATCGTTATAATAACAGCGAATATGCCCAGGGCGTTTTTTATATAAACCTTGCATGATGCATGCGGGTCTCATATGCAGCTCTTTTTATTACGAATTTTAGGAACCGGTTTTAGAAAGTGAAAAAAAAATTAACAAAAAACTAAAGGTATAAAAAAATCCGCATGCGTTACGTGTACGTACGTGTGTATATATAGAGCATCACATCATTTGCTTCTTTCGGAAGCGGCCAATTAAAATTAATAAATAAGAGTCGTAAAGTGTTTATTATTATTTAAAAGAAAAAAGGAGGTTCACCAGACGACGTTGAAATACCTGAGCGTCCATTGCAATTATAACACTTTCTTAGCGCGAGAGAGCAATGTTAAATGGTGTTAATATTTTATTTCGAATGAATACTCATTTATCAGTCAGTCAGTATAATCCAGTTATTTTGTTGCAAACTTGCAAAATTTTATGGACGATTTACAAATTAATTCTTCTTCTGATTTGTTACCGAATTTGTAAGTTTTGGTTAGTTTGATGAAATTCCCTAATTGTACATCTTTCGCTGTTGAAAGGATGCACAGCAGATCCACGTTTCCTACATTTAATTATTTATTTTTTTGTTGTTTTAATATTTAATATTAATTTATTTTATTAATTTATTTATTTATTAATTAATAATATAATATTTATTTAACAAGCTAAGAAAAGACTATGGCAAAACGAAAGGCAAAAAAGAATACATTGAAAAAATTTTGATAACCGCGCTTGTCGAAGCTAAATAAATGCCGATTTCAACGCTTTTATCGCTGCTAATATCGTTGCTTTTATCGACTATAAGGCGATGAGGAACTCGTATAAATCAGTACTAGATCTGCAGAAACGAGTTGCGCTTCACGAAATTAGCAGAGACTAGACCCGTGATTATTGGTCTCATGAGAATGAGTTCCCGTTGCCTGCTAGTTTCCCCGAGAGTCGACAAAACGCGAGTCTGTCTAGTCTCTGCTAATTTCGTGAAGCGCACTGGTTTCTGCAGGCTTAATTGGTCGTTTGTTCGACATTCGTCGTAAAAACATGGGGCCGACTTATTCTCGAGAACTACCGAAGACACGTTTTAAACTTTTTTTCTTGATTAAAGATGTTGGAAATATTGAAGTAGAAATGTATAGAAAGGATGCAGAGAGAAAATTTAAAAGGACATCCATCAGCAATTGTAAAAAAATTTCGCCATATCGATTAGAAAGAAAGAAAGCGTCAGATTCTCACGAAATTCCTAAAACAACGACCACAAAAAAACAGGACAAATCGTAGAGATCTCGATTAACAAACAGAATCGCACTTAAACGCGGTGATTGTAGATTTTTCACGCGTTTATTGTCATCGTCGATTGCCGCTTGCCCCTTGGTGCATGACTGCGTCTTCACCTTTCTCCGTTTCGCGATATCCAATCCTCTGCTTTGTTTTTCGCTTGATTTTTTTTTCTTTTTTCTTTCAGGGGTTTTTTAGCGTAGCAATGAGTCACTCGATTATATATCCGAAGGTGTCGATGGAATTGAGAGAGACGCAAGAAGAACGATTGCTCCAGATTTCTTTGATCGAGCGTCGATAATCGCAGAAGTTGTTATTGTTTTTCCTGTTTGTTCCTTTCATTTTCTTTTTTTCCATTTCATGTAGGATAAATATCCGGGTATATTGGTTAATAATAAAAAGTTTCGTATATGAAGCGCATTTTTTGCGAGTCACTCCATATGAGACCCGCAAAAATGTTCGCCTTGATTTCTGCCATTGTTTAATGCTATTTGTATTTTCTTTGTTAAGCGTGTTTCTAAATTTTCCCATGCAAGTAGACGAAAAAACAAAACCGCAAGAAAACAGTAATGAAATGATGTAATTGAGGTAATGGCATATCGCGCATGGTCATCACAATTTACGTGAGATTTGATAGATCTCTTCGTTATGGAATAATAGAACTTTAAAGGAATGTCATTCTCACGTTACCAAATCGAAAGGAGGCATATTTGCAAGACAAAATCTATTATTACAAGCATATGTTTTACATTATCATTAAATCATTAACAATAACAAATAATGATAACAATGCCATTGTAGATTTGCGAATTATTTTCGTACTCCTTTCAATAATAAACACACCTATAGCAGCCACAAAGATTACAATAACAATAACATTGCAAAAAATTCAATTAAATAATTTCTGCTAAGCACCATTCTATTAAACCACATAAGCATGCATGAGTAACGTGGCTCTCAATTCAACAAACTATTGAATGGAACGAAAACAGAATATGTTGTTATACTGCTGAATAGGACAAAAAAAAAAAACATTTAATAATGAAAATGTTAAAATGATGAATCAGTGTATCTAACGTGCCGTTCGAGAGTTTATGCAATTATCGTTTAAACTTCGAGATACGCAGCGGCAATAAAATATAACGACAATGAAACGTCGGTAATGTTGGTGTAAGTTCTTTTCTAATCCGGTAATTAGAATTAAAGTGGAATATGACACGATGCGATGAACACCTTTGTTTCGTTAGTTAATATTGTTTTAAGTAAAAAAGAATAACGATTACAAACTGTTTATTGCAAACAAGCAAGAGGCAAGAAAAAGTATATTTATTTTTGAACTAAATAGAAGCAATTTCATGACCAAATTCGGTTATAATAAAACGCACCCAAAAGTAACCTTTTTTCCTTCAAAAAATTAACAATAAAGTTGTAAAATCTTCGCGCACACAAACAAACGATACTTTCATATTTCTTTTTCCGTTTACAACATTGCTGTGTATAAATCGTAAACAACAACAACAGCAACACACAAACGTTGGTGCTGTCGTCTCCCGACGAAGATGGTAATAAACCACCTCAAAATTCATAACTTCATTCATATTCAAATGGTTCTCGCCGCGTCTTTCACTCCTTCGACTTCTTTGTCATCAGCATCGTAGTTGCTCGAAAAAAGAGAATACGATCGGACAAGGCAAGAGAACGACGTAATTTTTTACGATTTCAACACGTTATGTTTACAAACGATGGTGTACGACGCTTCACAGCCTGCTCACCGACTTTAAAAAAAAAGATTTATGGCACCAAAAACACGGCGCAGACTTAATCATAACTATAAATAAACGCCAACTTGATTTATGTGTATTAATGTATTTGCCTGCGTTCGAAATGATACTTTTTCGTGTTTATGTACATATGTAGATGGAAGTCTGGCATACGATGGATTTCAAAAGAAAGGTACTGATGATGGTGAAAAGCTTCTTGTTAATGAATTAATGTAATGTTACCAACATCATTAACTCGATTTATCCACCGATTAAGTTTGTTTCAGGAAGAAACATTAGATTCAACAGTTTTTCTACGCGATAAACACTCGGAAGCAGGTAGTGGCATCTGCGAAGTTAGTCACATTTAATTCGTTCATTTAATTCAGATTTTTCAATATTCAATTTTTGAAGAGGATCACAAATTCCCGATGGAACATGGTCCTATGATTTACAGTTTTGCACTCAACAACTTAGAGGCCGTTATCCAGACATTTATCAGCACAAGCAATTATAAGAAGTTAATGTTGCAACATATGCTCAGGCTTATTGCAAATTAAGTATATTGATTTTATTTTTTTTCATTTAATTGCTTGTGATCCTCCTTTTCTTGAGTCGCCATAGATAAAGTATGAAAATTGTGTATCAAAATGGCAACTGTCGCTGTTTGGGTCACCTATTTTCGTCGTCACGTGGCTTTTGAGTTTAAATGAAGCTGCTGTAAATATTTCGCAGACAAGAATTTTGTAGTCTGAAGATCCTCGAGCAATCAACGGATATCCCTCAGAAAATTATTCCGTACTTGATTCTGCTACAGGTAAGAACTTAATCCAGCACCATTGCTACCCTTATAGTTGCAGCAAACAACTTCGAATAAAGACGGTCAACATGAGCTTTCCAATTTAGCTGAATGTCCACCGCAAAACAAAGAAATAACTGAATTTCATGCAGCTCGCTTTATATCAATCATGTTAAAGTCATTTAATGTTGTAATTCGCGAGATTTTTTGTTTTTATAATTATCTCTATACAAGATGGTCCTAAATGATGTAATCCCTCTGAGATCGTTTACATAAACAATGAAAAACAATAGTCCTAGCACAGATCCCTGCGGAACACCTCTCCCTTAGCTGCCAGCAATCCGAGAATGTTTTCTGTCCGTTTCCCTCAACCTTGTCTTGTCGGTTACTTAAGTAAGAGCGAATTAATTCCAAGCAGTTACCCTTCAGACTCAGGATATATATTTTCAAATATAATTTGTACCAATTTATGCTATCGAATGCTTTTGTTAGGTCTAAGAATATTGCAACGATGCTCTTTTTTGATATCCATTAAGGTCTCCTCAATCGTTTGATAAGTGGCCCTGTTAGTGCCTCTACTTCGTACATGCTTGTCTTGTTCTACATTCAACAGCATATGCTCTTTAAGAAATCTACCCCTAACCTTGTAAATTAATTTTAACATTGATTTTTTTTAAATAATTCATAAGATAACTTTTTAAAGCATGTTTCATTACGTTCCACAAATGTTGCGGGTGCGTGTGCACTGTTTATAAATTTCTTTTTTTTGGAGACAGGTTACTTAAAAAAGAAACGAAGAAGAAGACCTTGGAGGAAATGGATGGGCCGGATATAGTGGATAGAAAAAGAAGGAAAGAACTTAGAAGAAATGCAAGAGAGTGGGAAATATGGGGAAGTTTATGTATTTCTTTTTCTATTAAATACTGATTTTTAATTGTTTCATTTCCTGTAATTTTGATAACCTGGAACATGTTTCTCAGTCTCCTACTCGAATTTCTTATCTTTTCTTATCATTTATCCAATCAGGTGGTTTATTAATATTACTATTTACTTATGTACCCTTATTAATTGATATAAAAAAATTATGAACAGAACCATCAAGTGGAAATGAAGCCTCACGTATCTGTCAGCTACAAATCACGATGTTTTCCATTTAACAGTGCAGATTGAATTTAACACCTTACTTTGGGAACAATAAAAGAGGTTTATATTACAGTTATAGGTTGTAGAAAGAAGTTCGCTAAAACTATTAAAAAAAGTAAGATTTTACAAGTTATAATACTTCATTATTTTAGAAGCAATGACAACCATAGAATCGAACTCAATATAAATCAATCTAATACCCATAATGAATACATAGGAAAAACCCCGTTAGAAAATGCATAATTTAAAAATCCTGGATTAAACGGAAATATCATTCTACGAGTAAGTATTTCTTCAATATCAAGTATGCACAACCAAGATCTTTCCTGCCCATGTAATTGATAAATTATTTCGCAGAACTAACTGTAGATTAATGCAATTAAGATTTTCTGTGTTATTAAAGATTATTATTCATTACGAGAAACTTTTTTTTTTTCTAATTGTCGTTGCGCGCAAGGGATTTGCGGTCTCGTAAATTGTAGGTAAATACATTCCTTTTCGCCGTTATACATATGTACCTATACATCAAATAGATTTTCTAAGAATTTAAGCGGTGGATATTACAGGGAAGACTTGCTCGAAAGATCAATGCTAACTGCCTTGCCGAGGATTCAGTAGCAAATGGTAGATGTAGATTATTATTACGTGATGGTAATCGTTTCCTAGAAATTACTTTCGTTCAAGAAGGAGCTTAAATTGAAATTATTGCATGCGGGAAATCTAATGTTCTTTTGTGATTTTCATTAATTTCTAGGTTCTAGCTGCTACGCAATAAATAATATCAAAGAAGTGAAGACCCCAAACAGATCATAAGGGAAACGTAAGGAAAGGGGTCGTGTTTTCTTTATGAATTATTTTTATGTTGGTCACAAGCACGCCAACATTTTTTGCTTGAATCATATCGCGATTGAAACTTTAAATTATGCTTCAGATAAGCGATATTAAACGCGAAAATAAGTTTCTGTTTAAAGGGTCAATTATTAATGTGATAATTTAATTTAAATGATAAAGAATATATTTAAAAGTCGTTTAAAAAAGGCGTTTAAGGCGTTTTTAATTGCTTTGGTAAGTTCTTGTAACGCATGTGGTGTAGAAATTATTTTTTCATCATGGAAAAGTGAAATAATCCAAAATAATGATATCAGAAAGAGAACGCGAACAAATGAAGATTCTTAAGTGTTAAGGACATATGGCTGTGCATGGAAATCAGTATATAAGGAGATATTAACGGATACATCGAAATTGAACGTTACTGCAATGGTAAAAAAAAAATAAAGAATTTTTGATAAAATTTCTGCGTAAATGTGGCTTCTTACTTTACGCTTCCTGTATAAACACCAGGGGTACATCAGCAGGTTTATTTGAAAAAAATGTTTGTTCTTAAGGATCACGCAATTAATGTAATCTCAAGTCAGGCGTTACAGATACGTTTGTGCTATAAGTTCCAATAGATTATTTATCAACAAGAAGAGGCTATACTCTACAACACCAGCCATTTCAACAGCTTGTGTTAATTATTACTATTAGTAACACGCTTAGACCAATTCAATCAATATTTAGGGCTATTGATATAATGATATGTTAGTGTAAATGGTTTCGGCATACTGTTTAAGGCTAGTTAGTACAAAATACCTAATTTAGAATTTATTTGCTACTTAATTATATAATATGAAAGCTGCTTATATTTTATCTAATACTGGAGTATAAGTAATTATTCTGGTTTCAAATAAAAATTCCATAATGCAATAATATAACACAATTCTCTACATATAAAGAATATTTCCAATTAAAAACAGCGTTTTTTTTAACGGCTACGTTTACAGAAGTAAGTGCTGGGAATCTTATTTTTTTAAGATATAAAATCATGAGATCTTCATTTTTCTGCCTTTTTCCTTCATCTAATTATGAATTCCATAAAAAAAAACCATGATTTTACTTCTATTTCTAAAGCAAAAATCAACTTAAAAACTTAACCCCACAAATTCTGATTCTTTCTATATTATTCAAGCGGTAAATATGTTTATTTTTGACAAAGTAATAGGTGGATAATTAAACATCTCTGTAAATAGGTATTTATTATTTAAAAATAATTCCGGGTTTTTCCCGATGAATTTGACGGATATTCCCGGTGCCGTGCCGATATTGTTCCATCATTAATACGCGCCGTTTAGAAAATATCAATCAACATAAATGTTATTCTAATTTGATGCTAACATGGTAAACAAGATGTCATCTGCATAAGAACAATAAATTCATTATGGATTTGTTCTTAGCGTTCGCACGAGATGCTATAATTAAGTTCTAATGAAATAATAGATATACGGACCTTAATTTATCCTGTTTTTGTTGAAATCCTCGCATGTAGAACTTATTGATGATGATTTTAACTTTGAAATAGTATAGTCTTCCATTAACACACTTCAAAAAAAATTTTTTTTTCGTCTTCAGTCACCACAATTATTTTCAGAAACACTCGTTGACGGCGTTACAAATGCGATTGTTAAATGTAGTTCGATTAGCAGAGACATATTGACATCTTCTGCGATCGTTATAGTTTCTATTATTTCGAACTTGAAATCAAAGAAAATTAAAGACTAAGCACCTCTGTCCGTTAAACAGCTTGAAATTCGCACTATAAAAACACTGGAATTAAATACTACGATATCTTTGCTTCGTTTCTGTTGTTATATAGATTCCTTTGGGTTCGTTCCTTTTCCAGTAATAATTTCCACTCTCAGGGGTGGCTTTTTCAATTTTCCTCGAAGATATTCTTCTAATAATCACGCACTTCAGAAATCAAGTCCCCTTCGCGACGATTCCTCCAAATTTCGTCGGAGATATCGACGGGCGATCAAGCGAGTAAACCGACGTCTTGCCTTCGGACACAATTGATCGGATTTTCTTCGTTCTTTCGCGAGCACAACGTGCACGTGCGAAACGCTAAGCGGATAGGTCGCGTTCGTCGTGTTCACCATGCGACGTACAGTAGAACACTGCCCAGTACAGAACAGAATTGGCCGGGGCTACGGCACGGAATGCTCCAGTTTACCACAGAGATTGAAAGTGGTCGCCTGCCGATGGACCAGCTGATACCGTTTCTTGAGATATCTTTTCCTCGTTGAGGAGAAGCGAGAGAAGATAGTAGTAGTAGTAGTAGAAGTAGTAGCACCGGCAACCCGTTAATGGTGGTAGAATATGCGTTACGTCCGTCTTTATCTTCCAATGTATCGAATTCGCTATATCTATCCTTAGTCCTAATGAATTAAGCGCGCGTATTTTGTTCTTTGCGCTTGTATATGCGAGCACATGTACATTGTATGCTCGTACGGTAGCCGTGGCACCTCGAGATCGCGTAATACAGTTCCTGCTCTCTCGTTTGAGTTGAGGGGGCGTCAACACTCTACGTTTATGTCTCTTAAATCGGACCAGGATATCCTTATCTTGAAAGGATTGTACATATGAATTGATATCATGTGTATTGTTGTACAACCTTCATATACATAGGCACTTATATACAAGAAAAAAAAACAAAAGCTCTATTATTGTCGATACCTTCATAATAATTTCAATGTATGTATATAAAGGGCTTTTTGACTAATCTGCACTAACCGCTAGTAAAGCTTGAATAGCTAAAAATTACTAAATTTTTATTGTTGATCTACTTTGTTCCAATTACTGATCTTAGAATCTAGATAAATCTGGATGGTAACTAACATACAAGGGTAATAGTAAAAAGTACCGCCATCTCTTGACGAAGCCAGGTAATTATTAAACTCTCCTGGTAACTGCGCATGCGCTGAAGAATATTTTGAAAATTTTTTAGCTAGATTGGACACTCAGAAGTAACAACTTAACAATCGATTTTAGCATTTCTGTAAATATCGAATATCGAGTCGTCATTTATTACAAATTAGAGCCGAGATTAACGCTGTTAACGGGGACTCCCCACCAATATTTATTACATCTTTCTATATTATTAATGCTCTCCTTTATGTAGATATCATGTATCAGTTGGCATTGTAACAATTGTTATTGTCATTACTCGATTGTTTCCTTTTTTTTCAAGTCTCCTTCTTTTTAGCTTCCATTAAGTTACGTTATCCGTGTTGCAAGCCAGCAACGAGTTTCAATTTTCTTTTGTTATCGATATCGATTTCAAGCGTAACCACTTTTTTTTTAGTAGAAGTTGTTTGTTATTTTATTCTATTTGATTAAATTGATCGAACGTGTGTTTGTAGTTCCTTAAATAATTTCGTTTCAAGCTTAACGGTAGATTCCGCAGTATCCTACCGGAACAGACAGAATATACACGCCACGCCGCTCCACCACCTTCTGCTCGCGCTAGAAGGGCGGAACATCCTTTTATCTATTAGCCCAGTTGAAAATAACCGGACGATTGCCTTTGATTTTATTCAATTATGGCGCGTTTTGCATTTTTTTCAGCAGAATTCGATCCTTCAGATAGTTCCTGGAGCAATTACTTGTTTAGGGATGATTATTCAAGTTCTACGTATTGAGAAATAGTGAAAAAAGTATTTCTTTGGGATACACAACAATAAAGCATCAACTTCATAAATTCGGCCAAAATCCTTGATGTAACTATAAAATATTGTAGACCTCTTAACAATATACTTCGCCGTATAGAAGTTAAGAGTGTGTAATGCAGATGTCCTCAGAACCTCTAATTTTATCAATTTCTACTCTAAAATAACTCTATAGTAGGGCTTAGGTACAGCTGCAAATACAATAATTCTCTTTCCGCTTAATGCCAGCAATAGAATCGCTTTAATTTCATATAGCTTGAAGCTTATTCATTCAGAAAGCCAATTAGTCGTAAGACGAAAGTAATTTCTACGAATTTCATTAATTTACTCCAAATAACCGTCTATTATTACGTACAACGGAATCTATTTGGGTGTTTGTTGTTCGGCTTCTCATGCGTAAAAGAAGCAATTAGCGGAGGCCGTTAAAATATTTGCTTGAGGACCGTTTTCACTCTATATACAAACATAACACGGCCGAACAATAAAAATGACAAGACGGCGAATCGAAAAGCAGCGTAATTAATTTGCTCAAAATGGAACTGTGGGTATTGGCGAAAACGATCGCCGTTAAAAAAGTTGTTATTCTAGTAGAACTGGTTAATATCTAGGTATTAAATATTGATATTAATGCATAATCCGATTTTATCATGTTACATAACGGCGTATCTTTTGGATTTAAAGCGACAAAAAAAGAACTAGATTTTTCCTTGTACACGCTGAAGGAGAGACACGATTGGGAATTGAGTAACTTTGCAATACTTTACAATGTCGCGAAAGCTTTTGAATCAGAAAAAAAAGTGCGTTCGTAGATAGTGGAGAATTATCGTTTCTACAGTGAATTGCTCTATCAGTTATGGAACTGATGGCAATTTCGTTAATATATAATACACTTCACACCTACGTGATTTAGAAAAAATTAGAGCTAAGCTTGGGCTGCCCTGATTTTTTTTTTTTAATGAGAGGGACAAACATGCGAAAGAAATGTAATTAAAATTATGTAATTGCGACAAGTTTCGTTCAATACAGGATCTCCTTCAGGCAAATTATTGTCAAATTGTCAAAATAGTTTTAACTGACTCTGGCCATGGAAGCCTACATTACTATTACTAAGATAGCGTTTTGGTAATTTCTGACCAAAAGCCCAAATAACAATTTCTATGTTTATAACTTCAAAAATTTACATCCCCTAATAAAAACGCCTAAAACACGAAAATAAATGTAGATTTCTTGAAAATTTTTGGCATGAATTTTAATTAAAGGTCCATCCTGAGGCTTGATGAAGATAACATCTTTTAATCCGTATCAGAATTTTTTTTTGCTAAAAATACAAATGATTTTCAAAAATCAGCATCGAAGTCGTCTGTTTTTTTTTTTTTTTTTTTTAAGCCTTTTATAATCATTAATATTGTGCTCCATTTTCCTACAATAAGACTGGCAAATTTATCCACCATTATTTGCTTATTACATAAAAGCTTTTTTATACAAAACATACGCTTTTGCTCGCATTAGATCAGCTCAATAAATGCTATTGCACATATAATAACTAAGTGCGAAGAAAATAGTGAACCTGATCGATTTTCAAACTTCATTTCGATTCGCGTTAGCCAATTTTCGTCCCACTTATGTAGGATATTGCATTGTAAAGCTTCTTTTACGAATATTTTACAAGGAATCTCGTCTTCCTTGAGCAGTTTTCTTCTTTTATTTCGTTTTATTTTTACTCTGTCACCAATGCGATGTGATTATGCCCGGCTTATTTTCACCAGAGGCTTTAAAAAATTCCGACTATCCTTCTTAATTACCCGCTATTTCTGCCGGCTCTGATTTATTGACAATGTCGACCTCCCCGGCTAATTTAGATTAATTATTGGTCCAAAGAATGTAGAGCATCTTGGTGGAACAAGGCTCACCTTGAGAAGCAACGGTTGCGTTTTGCGGTTTAAATGAATTTGGGACTCCATCTAAGCATTCGATTTTTCACCTCTTTCACATTTACAAGCTGCTTTAAAGGCGAAAAGGTCACTGTAACGTGATCTCACTGTATGCCCCGTTATATTATTTGTATTTGTCGTATTTATTACGTTTAGGAGGCGAGCTGGCAGCCCGCTACCTACTGCTACAAAAGCGGATCGCGATGCCATTTTAGTGCCACGCAACTCGGTAATAATAATAAGGTGACTGGCAGTATTGACAGGTTTGGAACTATATCGAGCAGGGCGTGGTCACTTTTACTATCTATCCGCACGGTCTAGCGGCGACCAAGACGAAGAGTCCGTTTCAAAGTCTATATGCTCGTCTTTGTCTTACATTGCATGTACAATGGTGTTGAAAAGTTAAAGATCATGGAATGTAGTGAAAAGATAATGGTGCACGTACTACGAAAGAAACACTGTTTAATGATTCTCCTCAAGAACGATGTAGTGATCAACCTAGTCAAACGCCTTTTGAGTGTGTAAGTAGATCGCATCAATCTGGCCTTGCTACCACTTCAAAGACATACTGGATGAAACAGGCTATCAAAGGTGACACTTACCGATTGGATCGAAACTTGGCAAATTTGAAGCCCCCACCAAATGTTGTAAAACGCCGCTTTCCGTTTCCGCAGAACCTCACGTTTTGTGGGTAAAAACTATCTATAACTAGCCTGAACGAGATTCTATTGCAATTAGTGAGCCTCTCCGATGTTATCGGTAGTGGTTGCAGTTTTTGGTCGTCTTGAACTTTTGTCATCAACCAGGCTGGTATTGAAAAATTATGGTGCAGGGTTCCCATGAATAGCGTCTATCTCAGCTTCAATTTGCTTTCCAAAGGTCAGAATTTAATGACGGACCTATATTCGATTTTTTTCATTTTTAGAGAAGCACCGATATCATTCAATAGAAATAACTGGTAAACAACAGCTGAGGGTTCAACATGGCTGAAATTGTTAGAAACTAGTCACGACGTCCTCATGTTGAGACTTGAAAATTTTGAGACCATTCTTGTAGTATTGCAGAAAACATTATAATAATATACGTCGTTGATATCTTCTGAAGTTGACCAATCAGGAGCACACCCACAATGACGTGGAGCTGGCTCTCTTGAAGTTAAAGACATTCACAGCGCGGTTTATATGGTTGATTGCGAGGCAATAGCAAAAAAGGAAGGTGGTGGTGATCTTTTTTTCTATAACGGGACGATATCTTTTGAAAGATACAAAGTTTGAAAATACTAAGTCTAATGCCCTATGCCAATGCCAACACTAAGTCTAATATGCAGTTATTGGCGTTGTAAGTAACATCAAGCTGCTGTAGATTGCGGAATAAAGAAGAATAACTAACAATCGATAATGTTTACCAGAATGTGGCGCTATGCATTCCTCTCGAATAAGAAATGTTTCAAATATAAGACCGATTTACGCCTGATTTATTTAGATCTAGAAAACATCGAACTAAATAGGTATATTAACCACACCTTCGCTCTGTATAAATTAAAAAATTATTATACCGAGAACTTCTTACAAAAATGTCTTCCTTCCAAAAACCTTGTCCCACATTAACAGTTCTTTTTTGTACATACAATCAACCTTTCGATGTTACAAGTATTCTCTCGATTTAGCAAAAGAAACACTTTAACTTCTATAACCACTGCAAAAAAAAAAACACTGATAATCGTATGTATGCTCACATCGATAACCGATATTATCTATCAATCATAACCTTCGCTGTCCAAAAAAAAAATCAATTAAAAACGATTAACATCCAAAAAAAATCTCATCTGATATGTAATATCTTTTATAACTATGTACTTCCTAGCGCTATCTTGGTGGGCCATGAAAATGAACGTGATCCGTTCCTTCTGGTACGTATTTATAGCGATCGAGAGGCTGATTATAATCGCAACGAGTTAGAAATTTGCATTTATAAGCAGCTAATAATTAAAATGTTTCTGAACGGTGTGAGATAGCTTGCGAAGGTAATAGATTAATAATTAAATAATGCTATAAGAAAAACGAGAGTGTAACTTAAATTGAAGTATAAAAAAAAAATTAAAGGAAGCATGTTTTGGCTCAAACACCTGATATACCCAGCTGTATTTTCCTTAGTTGTTGTAATTACAACTTTTTTAGTCTTGTGTGCATTATTTCACTTTTGATTCGTACTGTTTGGGTAAGTCATCAGCTCTGCAGGTACTTGAGCTTTAAAGCTCTTTGTACCATCCTCAATGGAACTCTCAATTCCACACAAGCAGCTTAGTAGCCTCTGTAAAAGTCATTATCTTGCCCAGAAGACCCCAAGGAATCTAATAGATCCTCCCCCAAGTGTTTCTTCCTAACCATCAGTTCCTTACACGTTCACATTACACGCAAAACCTTTTTCAATTTGCTTCTTTTACATCAAGGTTCAACCTAGAATATACAAATGTTTCTCTCAGGAGCCACTGTCCAGTCACCAACCCGATAATGGTCCTGATTTCTATTTTGAAAACTTCAACATCTCCATTTCCTATCAGTGCTCTGGTGTGGAGTTTACCTTTTGTCAACCTCCATTTCTTTACACCTCTGACCTTCGAGCCTTCTAGTAGAAGGTCCCATGTGTGTATTAATTTATAGCTCGTTTGCCGTGAACCACACTTTAACCACTCTAACAGATGTGCCAGACTACTCTAGGAAGTCACTACGGCATTTCAAGACATGTTATATGGCCGTAACGATCGATTGCAACAACGAGTCTTGTTGTAGCCTGCAGATAAGTATCTGCTCAAAAAATTTCAATCCATTCGATTTTATTTTTTTTTATTTTTTAGTTACCTTCTATTAGTTAGATGTGACGTTGTTATTTCTAGTCCGCGTAATCACTCAGCAGTGCACTCACAGTTTTAGTACTTTGTCCCGGCGCACTTATCAAAGTCTGTTTCTTTATGGATGATGCAAGGGGTCCACATAGCATGCGGTGCTTTGCTGCAAATAAGCACCTGCAAGGCCCCGTAGCAACCAGACCTTGATCGAATTCTTGTCAAACATCTCTCAACATTCGCCGAAATTTCTACAAAGTCCGATAGGGTGCGTCTAGAATGTTCCATAAGCTTCACGAAAGTTCCAAACTTTTCTGGAATATTCTATGTCCTTCAAGAATATTCCATACCTTTCTAGAAAGTTCTAAGGGGACGTTCGTTATAGCATCTCTTTAGATTCTAGTTATCCTGATTATCTCCTACGTTATTGTTATTTATTGCTTTTGTTTTCCGTCAAATACAATGTCATAATATCAAATTGCATAGCAAACTTGATGCCGATCCCTTAAACCGGTCAACAAGTGATACTAAAGCTCTCTCAGTATTACCATTAACCCCAGCGCCCATATAGTTCACGCATGTAGTGAACCCAGAGCAGCTGTCTAACGTAATTGTGGTTAAATACGAGGGCTTGGCCGGGCTGCCACATCGCATACTACCTAGTTACGTTAGACCTGAAATACACGGAAGAACAAGCTTCAAATCCATCTAATAACGACCGGTCAGGTTTAATACCGCGCAGTTTACATCGACGGAAGAAGATGGGCAAAAATGAAGAGGAATCAGATATGGAAGGCTGTATATAACCGCTCATGCATCATCGTAGCGTCTAGGTGTATGATGTACACCCAATGGAACAAGTAAAATAAAAAGTCGAGGCTTACACACGTACGTATACACGTACACGTGTATCGATGTATTCGCAATAAGGTAGGATAGCAAGATTAAGGATTATACGCCTTAAAGTACACCGCAAGACGATTATTGAGCCGCACCAGTGGATCTCGCGTATCCAATCTCGGTTAGATTCTAATCCACTTCCTGGATTCGTATGAGCAGCACGTTTAATATGGGCACACATGCTCAAAGTATGCTGCTGGTCACTTCTATGGTATAATTGACCATAAGTATAGTTTTTTTGGTTGTTCAAGCTGTAGGATGTGATAATTAAGACCCTTTTGGTAATTTCTAAAAAAGCTAATTGAAAGCTTCAATCTGCGCATCTGCTTTATTGGCAACACTGCATTAACTGTTTGGTGTTGGAATTTGAAGAAAAGGGTTCTAATTTCAAAAAAGTCAGTGGCGTTACGTATGCCGCAAGGGTTTTTTTTTAAGCCTGCTGGATCAAAGCCCACTTGCTACTGAAAGAGGTTTCGCTACCGTAATAATCGCACGTGTTAATGCAATAGTAAACGCTATCACTCCAATGCAAGAAATATGACATTGTAATGTTGCCTAGTGTAAAAAAATTTATGGTTATGTACAAAATATTTTTGTAGATATTATTGTATGTTATTGTCGACTACTAAATGTCCATTAGAATATCCATTTCGCGGATACGTCTCTACTAATACAGCCAGACCGCTATCACGGCTGGTGATCGCAATTCTGCCTTCATCTAGGAGTGGTACAGTGTGCGGCCGCTAGATGGGAGTGGTGACTACCATAGCCTACTTGAAAACAGCGGGTGTACCGCTCCGTGTGCCTCCTCTCCGTAATTACCGCTCCGTTTCTGCGGTTCTGTTAAAAATCGACGCGCTTACAGCTAGTTATATGGGCGTACCGTAGCGAGCTGCAAAGATCCGAAGAACTACTTCTTACGGTCTCCTATATACTTTGGACTAACCGGAGGAGGAAATTGAATGCTGAACATCAACGGCGACGGTACAAAAATAACCCACAGCTCTCGTCGAGAAGCTCCGCACCCGTGCGTTCTTTCTTGTTCGCCGGTTATTGTTGTTCTTGCTGTTGTTGTTCTTGTTGTTGAGTTTGCTCGCTGTGCTGTTGCTTTTCTGGTAATAAATAATAGCCGTTATAAATGGACGGGGAATGGATGGTCTTGTACGATGATCTGTTCCATGTGTACGTAGTCGGTTTTTGTATAATACCAATACGGTGGCTTGAATTTATTGCTTAGAAAGATGGAAGTAGCTGGACGAAACAATATTAATTCGTCTTAGAGAATTATTGCGGCAACAATAGGATTCTAGATTTATTATAGCGTTAAATACATTTTTTTTTTAATTAGGAGGAACGTGGTTTGAATTTGGTGCTAAAAATTTAGCTCCTGATTGGCTAGTTTCCATATAGCTTCGCAGAATAAAATTATGTCTGCCATGAGTAGCCATATTTTTTTATCAGGCGATTGACCGGCAACCTCAAAAAGAAAAGCTGTTAATAATCGGGAAACGGGCATTGAAAAATATGCCACATGCTAGTTTGCCGGCCACGGCGATCTACAATGTAAAATGACAAGATCTACAATAACTGACTGACTTCTGAACCTGGACAGGTGGATTGGTTTTCAGAAGCGAAGAAAGTTGCTTTTTTTGGACAATGTTGCATCACAAGAGAGCTAAACTTTTAAAAAAACTAAAACACGACATCTGTTTGTCAGCTCATTGAGGACCAAGGAATAATTCAAAATTTTAATTTTTTTATCATAATTTCATTCTTAAACATATTCTTTTAAAAACGAGCGATGACTGCTCTGCCTCAAAATTATTTACTAATAAAGCAGGTTTTAAGAATTTTCCAAGTTCAAGAGAAAGCTATCTTAAACACAGGATTTGATGCAGAAGACGATTTGCCGTTGAGAACACTGGCGGGCGCGTTTTGCAGAAGCTTTGATAAACTCACCCAAGTTGAAAACCAAGACGACTTCATTCATTTGGACGAAAAGGTGCTTACAGAAGAACCGTTTAGCGATAAAGTAAGCAGCGAAAATGAGATTCAAAAGATTACCCATGCAAGGTAATGACGACGAAGAAGAAGATACTAATGGTCCTATAAATTCCTACGCTGGGGGAGTAGAAGCGGTTGAAACGGTAGATAGATCCCTACAAGCGGACAAAAAAACTGGAATGGTGAATCTTCACCTCTAAGTGCTTTTACTGTATAATGGCTCTGGAAGCGTTTCATGTAGCTTCAGGACTTTTTAAAACTTCTCCAATGCTTTCAAAGCTTTGAATTGACCTAAAAATTGTAAATATTTTCCAATATCAAAAACGACCGCAATCTGCAGATTAAAACCTATCAAATATGTTAGTCAAATTAGCATTTTTTATCTTCATTCTGTTTATTTAAAGAGACATAGATCTTGCTATATAAGTCTAACGATTATACATCGAGTAGACTCATCCCATCAGAAGAAGAATTTATTTTCTCCTAACGATCCGGAATTCTTACACATTCTCGCGTAAGTACATCAAAGAATAACGACTGTACCACGCACGTCGTGCCGGACAACAGTACAACAGTAGCAATAACGACTCCTCATAAGCGGTGTACATCTCATCTCAGTCCTATGAGTGAGGGATAGAAGATACCAATCCAGTTGACTGTTTATGGATTTTAGACGTCGTTGGGACACGAAGAAATCATGCGAGTTACGTGCCTTCCCATAAATATAACGTCTAACATTAATGAGCATTTGGAGTTTTTGTCTTATGCGTCGGTATTCAGCTTTTTTTTGGGAAAATTGCAGAATTTCCCAGCGATTGGAGCTCGAATGAGATGATTGTCCTTAATTAATAGGTCTAATTATTATTGTTCCTTATAAACTCGATCTTGCCTGCCATATTAGTCGGTCAGCTCGAGCAAGCTCGTTTTAACATAATATGTCTAACCGCGTAGCATCTGCAAATTATTTTCCGAACAAAGTACGGTTTCTTAGTCTTCGAGGTTTAATTATATATTCCAACGTTATATTTATAACGCCTTAAACACCGATGGATGAAATTTTAATACCGCATCAGGATGTGCTCGTAATCATTATGTAGAATCGTAACGTCTAGATGAAGATTAATTTCT
>LR736871.1:5036845-5066639 GCA_902654985.2 Oryctes borbonicus | reverse complement strand
TTTTTGAATAAAACTCATTTGAAGAGTGGAAAACATAAATTTTATTAATAACAAAAGGTAACTTGCTGTTGTTCAAAAAGCCTAACAAAAGGTAAAGATGTCTTTACAGCATTCACTCATTATCCTTTCGTTTATTTTGCAACTTGAGGTTGGTAAACTTACAGCTTCAATTTTTTTTTTTTTTTGGCGGAACCATCGACCATCGTATCTAATTTCTTTCGCTTAAACTAATGAGCGATCTTTAAAAAGTAATACCGTAAATAAAATTCAACCATTCTTCCGGATTGTAATAAAAATTCCTCTTGATACGATCATAGATTCAAGTATTAATCACGTAATTAACCGTGAACCAATTAGATTGCTTAGAAACATGACAATATCGTTTCAACGTAAACCAGTGGACTTCTGGACAAACGATCTTGGAAAATACAGGTACTGTTCAAGATCCTCCTCCAGTTCCTGCATCCTATTCTCTTGTCAACTCTTTTCAAACGAAATCAATGACTCTTCAAACAGCGTAAGCAACAAAAAATCCCTGTTATAATACTTGCAACTTAACAGATCTTGTTCGAAACTCATCCATCAATCCCGTCAATTCCATCTCAATGAAATCTTGCGTAATCAGGGAAGTTTAAAGATAAAAAAAGGAGTCTCCGACTTAAATATAAGGTATCTCGAAGCGTGTAGGCGCTGTGCACAATGGGTTATTTTTGTGACGTTGGATCGTACAAGCCGGCAAATTAATTGGACTGGAAAATTTCAAGGTCTTTAAATCGCTTAGACATAATATCATTTAATTAAAACGATGTTTACGATTGTTTGTGCAGGTTTTTAATTTTGCTGGAACAGCAGATGATGATGCATAGATCTGATAGATATAATAGGCAATTAGAATGGAAAATTGTATTAAATTAGTTTTGATCTAGTAGTCTCAGTGTTCTTGTATTGCATAATGGATTGAAAAAAAAGTGTTTGTAGAATGATTTAATAATAAGGTAATGTTTATACTGTACGTTTAAATTTGAACGTATCAATAATGTTTAAGTCTGGTGACCGTGCCGGCCGCTGTAAAGTTTTAATCTTTTTCTCTTTAAACCATTCAGTAATGGTTTTTGCTTTATGAATTGGCGCGTTATCCTGCTGAAAAATAAAATTGCGCCCGGCCCATTGGTTTCCAGAACGTAGAAGATTGTCACGCAATAAGTCTTTATACGTCACAGATGTCATTTTGTTTGTGCAAAACACTATCTCACTTTTATCGCAGAATCCAATCGCTGTCCATATCATCACAGATCCACCCACTAATTGTCTGGTCATTTTCACTTTTGGTTCCTTTCTCAGATCATGATAATAATGCGAGTACCCATCCGGTCCGTCCAAATTAAAACGTTTCTCATCGCAAAATATAACTTTTTCCCATTGTTTCTTCCAGGATACGTGTTCTTCGGCAAATCTCAACCTCGCTTCTTTGTGTTTCGGGAAAATGGGGGTTTTCTCAACATTTTCTTCCGTGATATTACCGGTGACGCCTTTAAAATCCTTTGAACATTACGCACGTGCGTTCGTACCCCCGCCTGTTCTGCAATAACTCTCGCCGACGCAGAAGAACTGGATGCACACCGCAATATCATGCGTTTATCCCGCTCACTTGCAGCTTTCGGTCGCCTCTGGCCTTTTGGTTTGCCGTAATTTTCCGGATCTTTTAGGAAATTTCTAACGGAATGATCGCTTCTTCGTAACCGACGGGCGATTTCCTTCTTACTAACACCATCCTGGTGCCAGGCTAGAACTTTACCCCTTTCTATCAAGGATAATTGTTTTTTTCTACCCATATTGCAAACACTTTATAAAATATAATTTCTCGTGGTGAAATGTGTACACTTTACCAGCACAACCGCTGCATATAAAGAGAAGTATCAAACTAAAACATTTTTGCTTATATTAATGTAATAAATGCACAGGGTCTAAATTTTTGTCGCATTTAAAATTCCTATTTTGATCTGGGAAAATCTCAACTACCCCTCATAAAGCAATAAATACCCAGAAATATCTATAAATGGACTATTTACATAACAAGTATTAATAACCCTCATTTACATTTTATATTATGAAAATTGTTCTGCAAGAAATCCAGGTAAATCCTAGATACCAAAAATGTATTTCTCGATGATCTCGATTTTGTTACTAAGTAAACCCAATTCTTTTTAGCACATCCACTTTTAATAATCCTTAAAATTTTTAAAACCTCACCAAATATACAATAAAAGAATAAATCGCATTTCCCGAACTCTGTACGAAGTTGAAGACGATCACAATAAGGCACCAATCAACCTCCACGATTACTCTTCATCGCAAAAATACCTATGATTCTTCTGGAAGATCAACTGCTTGATCCGAAAGCAAGATTTCGTCTTTAAATTCTTAACGATATCCTCTACTTCGTTTATGGAAATCTCCAGCCATTTCTGGTTGCCAGAATTCGTGATGATCGGTATGGAAATTTGAAAATCATAGCTTCTTTCTCGTCTCGTATGGATTTTTAAGGAATCTTTGCAGTCGCCACTCATCATCCAATCGCGAGAAGGTGCTGAATATACATTCCACAACCTCCTGCTTGATATCCTCTCGGATCTCGGCTGGATTTTCGCCCTTTTGTAATTGAGACGCTTATACCAGTCTAACTTAGCTAAGAAGTTCTGTTTTAGTAGCGAGGAATCATCGTAGAACCTTCGAAATCCAGGCACGTTTCTTCTATGTAACCTTTTCCTGCGAGTGCTGTGTAAATTCACTTGATGCCAATTGTGGACATTGGGATTGAAATAGGTTATTTCTAATTTGTTCGATGGGAGTATTTCGTTAGGGGAAAGCCTCTGTGCGAGATTTCTCGAAGGGTTATTTTGACGATTGGTTGATTTCTCTGATATGCTCAAGCTCCTAAAGAGGTTTTGAAGATCCAAAGATGATTCTGGAAAAAAAAATTATCCGTAAACAAAGTCTAAGGGGACCTTGTTTCATACCGTTTTGCCTGGACATTTTGTTTTTCTAAGTTGAAAAGTGGTTGGAGATTGATCTTTACAAATTTGCACTTGATGAAAAAACTCTTTGAGACACCGAAAATTTTTTGAATGATGCACTTGTCAATTTTCTTTGAAGAAATTTCAAATTAGATGTCATAACATTTGCCTCAAACATTCCTATGGTTACAATTAAATTTCATTAAATCTTCGAAGTTGATTGTGGATTTATATGATTAGATATTAATCAGGAAGTGATGATGTTTTAAAGCAAACACGAAAAGATTCCTATTGCAAGAGTGCAATTGAAATATATAAAAATAAAGAAAGGAGTTAGTGATTGATCCCGTATAAACAGATACACCGACATCATTTTATGAACAAAATTGAAAGTGAAAACATTGTCCATTGGAAAAAAAAAATATTATCTAAGGTCTATTCTAATATCTGCTAAGCTTGTGTCGACTTCTACAAAGAAATAACCTCAACGTCCAGCTATAAAAACAAATACGGAACCAGATTATACTCCATTTAATCAACAAAAGAACGAATTTGCAACGCTACAACCTTCAGACTGTATACCCTACAATGAGGAAACGAAAGACTGCGATTTCTATGAAGAACCGTTTCGTTTAGAAGCGATAAAAAAGTCCATCCGACTTCAGTCTTGTCAAATTGAGTCACGCGCTATTTACGCCATTGTGAAATTTGTCGCATTGTTCATTCCTTCAATCCGACCGACCCACATACCGTCCTTATTCGCGATACGCTTCTTTACCGATTCTGGAATACAATATCTGCAGTTTTGTTGCTGAATTTTTAATTTTCTATTTATGTCAGATAAACGAGAAGATTTCTTAGGCCAAATTTACCTTGATATGCGCGCTTATTACATTTAACTAAACGTTCTCAAAAGAAGAAAAGATTTTCTTCAATTTAGCCTATAAAACACAGAATTTCATACGATATCTTCGAAATTATATTTTTACGTCGTGTTGCTCCTCAGGCCATTTTAATTTTTGACAACACACAACGTCAAGATACCAAATTCCTGTCCACGGCACCTTATGCCCCCCAAATTTTTTAGTTTATTTTATATTAAAATAATTTGAAACATATGATAGAGTCAAGAACGATGCAAATGATTTTCTGAATAATTAAATGACGTAGCTCAGGGTCGCTCTATCTTTTTTTTATCTTTTTTTTTGTTATATTAAGATATCTGAGGAACATTACATAGTCAAGGATAATGCAAATTATTTTCGAAGAAAATCAACACGGGGGGAGGGGGTGGGGCACCCTATACCTTCCATATATTTTTTGGAAAAAATAAATAACCAGTGGCCGGGGTACGCTATATGCGCATACCTTTTATTTTTTTTAATCTAAATAATTTGGAGTATATTACATACACAACGATGACGCAAGTGACTTTTGGAAAAATGAATGACGGAATATCAACACCATGCTAAGAAACTAATTGGCTAAAGTTTTCCGTTAACCTAATTAGATGCAGCAACAAAGAAATCCAGGTTCGTGACTGGACCCCGCTTCCTGAAAAAGCGTCTGTATTAAAGCGACCCTTCGTGTTGGAGTAAATTAAAATAAGTTTGCATGTACTCAGCCAAAAAGATTTCAGGAAGGATCTAGTGGAACCTTTGATAATACTCGAATTTCCTCTGGGCAAGATATTGGGCCTTTATAGAGGTCACCTAGGTGCGAGCGTGGAAATATGAATTCCATTCACGAAGAGCATTAAGTTCAAATCCCAGGGACTATTGGTAATCAACCCAAACAGTACAAATGAACAAATGAATAAATCCTGGGTTTAGGGGAGAGTTTAGGCTACATGGTCATTTGTCATTAATCGCCCAAAAATGTAGGGTATCAAAATAATATCAATTTTTACAATCTAACGCCGCTCATTAACATAGGCGCACGATATTACGCAATGGCCCCACTTGACTTCAATCTACAAAAGATGTTTTATTCGCATTGTAATCGTTACAAAATATCCAAGCGACCTACTTCGAGCCCGCGTCAAAAGTGCCAGTAATGCTACCACTATACAAGAATAATAACAGCAGCAGCAGCAACTATAAATGGTGTATATGTAATCGAGTGTACAGTGACGAATTAGCTTTATACACATATCGGTTATGTCGCATTCCGCAACTACCACTGCACCTTATTATTACGAGTATTGTTTCTTTTTTGCTAAAGATATCTTGGATCTTTTTCCTTTCTAGTTTGATGTAGATTAGATCTTGGTTCTTGGTTTTATTAGTCTTGTATATAGAGTAATAAAATGATTATTCTCCAAGATAATTTTATTTGTTAATAATGCTTAATGTAATCATGATATAAAATGCTTTTAGCTTGGATTTAGCTTGGAGCGGTGCATAGTTTGATGTCCTCAATTTTAAGCAAATTTCCGAATATGCTTAAAATTCTAAATTCTATCACTTTAAATTAATTTCAATTCCCAGCAAGGGTGCTTCAAATACAATTTGTTCCTTTTTTCAGAATTTTCGGTTCAAAAGTCATCTATGTAGAGCTTATATTGACCATGCGTTGTTGCTATTACAAAAACTTGTCAGTAATTCAGCCTGCTCTTATTGGAAGAGAATATTGCGTTTATTACAATGGCTACACTTCTAATTCTTTTACTCCAACATCGAGCATCCCTCAGAATTCAAATCTTGAATCCTACCTCAATATTGCAACTATTAACAAACTCAGATGATTAGCGATGGACGCTGTGTCTATTTTGACAAATTTTCGCAAAGATCGTCAGATAAAAATGGGAGATCACGACTACGTCATGCACGGAAAAGTATCTGTTGTGAAACTTATAGAACAAGGCGCAATTCATCCCATAGGAAAAACTAAACGGGAGACCAGGAAACAATTTCTTGCCCTGAAGCCGTAAGAGATTACAACAAAAACATGGGTGGAGTTGACTTTTCGATCTATTTCCGAAGGGTAAAATAAGGTCATTTCGATTGGCGTAAGTAAATGCTTAAAGAACGCGAAGAGGAACTCCAAAGTCTGTATACAAGGTCCTAAGAAGTGATGAAATTTGGGTATATTCGTGCGAGCCGGAAACTGAATAACAACCAACAGTTTCGATGTTCCCAGGCGAACCGAATCCAGCAAACACTTCTTGCGTGATCCCTTGTTTCGTTCATTGTACTGAACATGTCGTCAGCTTTTCTTTGGGGGATCGAAGAAGGGTTGATGTTGAATGGTATACAACATTTTGTTTGCCAGAAGCCAACCTTGATGCTCGGAAAAATTGATGTATAAATAAAATTTGTTTTTGGCGCGACTATTCAAATATATGAATTTATTTTCTGGTCAGAAGTTTCAATAACAATTTGCGTGTTTCTAACTTGAAAAATTGTTCCGTTAATTTTTATTACAGCCCTTTAGAGGATGAGTTCCCTCAAAAACAGCTGAAACACGCAGGTAATCTAGGTTTTTTAAGTTTACGGCGTGAATTTTATTCAATTAAAGATCCATTCTGAGCCTCTTGCGAAGCGTTGATGAAGGAGCAGCGTTGAAATTGTTTATTTTTACGCTTTTTATAATTATTAAAATTGTTAGGCTTAAAGGATACGATATAATGATTTCATATTCATTTTCTTTTTAACAAATTTACAATATTGCAGCTTTTTAATGCAACATTATCTAGATGGCAGAAGTAACGTTTCTTGCATTTTATAATATAATTTTAATGATTAACGCAATCTGCCTGATGATGGAATAATTTTTTTCGTACTATAATAACTGGAAAAAAATAATTATTCTTAAGGACAGCAGAAACAAAGTTTTGCTCTTACATTAACTTATTTTTGGAGTTAGGCTAATTTAAAATAACAACGATTACATTGTTTACTCGCTCTCATTTAATAATGCAGCGATATGTTAAAGGCAGAAGCTGTATCTTTGCTTTCATCCACTTCTGCCAAACGATGAAATCATTTATTAACTCATTTCTGCCACCTGCTCCCTAGTTACCATTTTGTCAATTGCCAAATTTAATATTTATATTCAAATTGTTTTATAAATAAATGCGAATTAATCTGAAAATTAATTAAAATTATTTAAAATTCGGATCGAAAGCCTAATTAATTTATACATATTATCTATCCCACATAAACGTATACATACGTCTACAACTTCACTTTCTGCACACGGATCATAGACCGTTAATATCGGAGATAATCTAGGATTGGTCTAGGCCGTCGTGGTTGTAGGGGGGGACTCGGTGCTAACCATTATTCGCTAATGTGCGCGATGTGGGAGGAATAAATTACATAAATAAGGTTTGAGTAGGGAACTCAGAGCAATATCGCACTGGCTCTTACTGTTTTACACGAAATCGTGCGAAACTGGTGGTGTGGTTCCCAAACGGCTTGTTGGTTAAAACATCTGGCGAGTGGAGTAAACTATGCGAAAGGATGGGGAAAGCTTGCGCAAGGCGTTCGCGTTGGTATAGTGGAAAATTTCCTATACGTGCTGGTTAGAGTGACAGAGACGGGAAATGTTTGAATAAAAATTTGTTTCTAATCCGCGAATTTTTTATAAATCTTTTCTTTCTCTTGCATTGAAGAAGAAAATTCTTTTTTTTTTGATTGGTATTAAAATTTGCGAAGATCTTTCTCCAAACATGCTTATTATTTATTACGGTCTCAGTGCGGTAATGGTCGTAATTAGAATCCGGGTTCCGGGTGCATAAAATTGCGTATTTGAAACATTTTTTATATTTCGAAAAGCTTTTATCAATCATCGAAAAGAATACGATCGAGTTTTCTGAAGATGAAAATCCGGAAGTAAAGTAGGTGTATACAGGGTGTAGATTAATAAGGTCGCAAATTTTAAACACAGAAATATCATTAAAAAATAATGCGATGTTCCTCGAATCCAACGGAGATGCTTTAAGTGTCCAAAAAGTTTATCAATTGCTTAAAACCACCAATATTGGTAATTTCCAATTTCTTTTTGAACTGTCGGAAAGAAAGCTGTTTTAAACAAAACGAATAAAATACTTTAAGGAAATGATACGATTGACGTTAAGGAAATTGAACAAAATTAATTTTACTAATATCAAGGGAAATTCACATAAGTAAGATTGAAAACTTGAAAGATCTCAATCAAAAGATTGATGATAGTATAGTGATATCAAAAATCTTAAGCATATTACCCGATAGTGAGAAAAGAACGCACACTGACAAAACTAACATCCAAGCTAGCAATAGAAGACACTGTAAAGTGCGAGGAGTCAGTTGTTTTTAGTACAGGGCACGTCAAAAAGTACTGCAAATTAAAAGAAGGGAATTCTATAGTTGTCGTAGTTGTTATTTATAAAAACTTCTTAATGTGCTATTGAAATAACATAGAACAAAAGTCTGTGTTTGCAAATAATTCGGAGAGCCTTTGAGTTGGTTTTCTGTGTTGCAAGAAGTGAGTCCGACTCCCTGTGACTCGGCTCAATTAGACCTTGGATAAATTAAAGTAAGTTGTTTCTTAAATTTTGTACCAGGGAAAGGTCTCCTCTATCTTTCTCTATTCTTGAATTTTTTTTATTATGTCTTCAATCGTTTTTTCTAACGGATAATAATTCCTATTACAAAATAACACATATCTGCTAAACTACGGCTAAGGCTCCGTATTTTGCTTCTATCATGCAGCCTTTAGGTTTTAAAAGTGCAAAACAATTATCCTACATTCTTGCAAAATGGTTGGCAACCGTATACCATGCATATCCTTGACTTTATCAGTCTCTCGAGACAAGCGTGTGGGCGATATGGGTAAACGCGATGGATATGATGGATTGTTTCTAACTCTTTGGATTAGATTTAATAATTCACGTACAGTGCCTTGTCATCGAATTAGCTTCAGATTGGTTGATTTAAAAAAAAAAGTTTGCCTTTGCAATCATCTCTGTAATTTCAATAAGCAATCGATAATCCTTAAAGTGAAATATCGAAAAAATCGATTAATGAGCTGACCACGGTACAGGTTCTCGGCGGCCAATCCACCTATTTCCAAATCGCCTTTGCCTTATTCTCGGACTATTTTCTACAATTTGCAAAACAGCAAGAACTTCCTTTGCAACAGTGCAATGATACCATCTCGAGTTTTTAATTTCGATTTAAGTCGGATTAATTTGATTTTACGCCATTTCAAATCGAATTGGATTTATGCCGGATTTAACTGGGTTAAGTTAAGGCGAGAAGGGCGACAGCAAGAGCCAACTCGCAATCTCGGGGAATCATTTGATTAATTCCTCCTTTATTAGTCGAATAATCGCATCCTCTAATGAGAAAAAAATCAACGTGCTCCGTCTACCACGTTTCACAGTTGCGAAACGTATTTTAAATAGAGAACTAATTAATTAGACGTTGAAACAATGCAATCAGCCGCAATTACGGGTAAAAAATCCGGATATCTACAGCGGGAGATATCTTACCATTATATCAGTCGGCAAACAACTCAATTAAGCCGAACAACAACGCCGCGTTTTTCCTAATCATAGTGGAACGACGTATCGACGATTGCGGCTTGGGTATAGGAATCAGGAAGTGCCGGCACGTTATAATTACCTATACGTTTGTGTCACACGCTCTCATACATGTATAATACGTAATGAAACAGTAAAACAAACAATTAACTAATCAGTCATCCAGTTGCATGCATGTACATACGCGCGTATTGAGCAATTGCTTGATAATGTCCATTAGGTTGGTTTACGAACGGCCTTAGCGTTGCGTTTCAAGTCTACCCGCATTAATTATGACGTGCCGTAAGGATATTTTCAATTATGTACAAGGTGTGACCGTTTACTTGCTCAGAACCCACCCTTTTACATCTCTTGTCATTGGTATATTAACAATATTCTCTGGAGATAATTAAATAATCTTCGTGATGAGGCCAAACAGTGTTGTTCTTATTCAAGTAAAGACTTTTACCCTTTATTTCAATAACTAAATTTTTACGGAAATAGATCGCTTCAAATGTCTTTTTAGACATAGAAAAGGCGCTCCTTTTAATTTCTTCTTTCCATTCAAGACATCATCCCAAATCAAAGAGCGAACGGTTAAACATTGAATTGTTTCGTTCGCCATTCACTGTGATAACACCAGAAAACATCAAATTCTTGGAGGATGTCATATTGAGTCATCGATTGTCGAAGGCTGAGGAAATAGGGGAACAAACAGAGATTTTAACAACTAGCGCGATCCTACGCGAGCATTTGGCTATAACAAAAATCAGCGCAAGATAGATCCCAAAATTGCTCAGCGCTGTGCAAGGAGTCGAAAGTTTCTTGAGCTGCGACACGACATAGTGGCTGAGGATGAAACAATGCTGATCCTTCGTCTAAAAGAGAAACGACAGAGTATCATCGGATCATATGAAACCATTTAGACCGAGAATTACGTAAAATATTCTCAAATAGGAAAGAAATACTTTGGAGAGTCTTACCGAGGGTTATCTTGGAAGCAATCAGTGACAATTACCTAGACAGACAATTAGGAAGAATGCCTTGCATTTGCTTAGGCAATAATAAACATTACAGGTGATTATTTTGAAAAAAAAAAATCCCTTGGTTTTAGGTTGCACCTCGTAGATAACAATCCTTCCACATTCTCCACCATTAGAAGCACATATAACAAACAGCTAATACTCGTGCATGGAGACAAGTTACCATGCACTACATGCCTATTAATAATGCACTTACTATTAATTATTTATAAATCGGGTTAAAAATAGACCTTTCAGTACCGCGGAAATTTTTTTCCTGTATTTTTTACCCATGCACTAATATACATATCTATATCTGCGTCCGATGCCCATTAAACGGCAATTATATTAATTATTTCAAATGTTCGTGTATGGTTATTGTTATATATGGATACATGCCAGTTATCAAAGGCGCCACATGCTAGAATGGAGACCAGTTTCTTGGACGTTTTTTCTTACCGCGGGTTAAAACTCAAGCCCGATGTTGTTATATAAAACTAACATTGATGTTAATGGCTAAGGAAAATCGTGCATCTTATTTATCTAAGTCTAAGATATTGTTTATGGTCTGTTATGATATATTGGCTGTTATTGAGAATTATTAAAAAGAAGGAAATTGCGAATGGCTCTGCGGATTCCGTATTGATACGTGCAGAGCCTTGTAATAGAGGTGGGACAGTTTACAAACAGAGTGATGGTACGCTTAAAATAAATATCTTTTGAATTAGAAATGTCTTCACGGTCCCCTTAAACGTCCCTAAATTATTTATTATTTAATTTAATTATTTAATTCCTTTATATGCTGTATAAGTGTGTTTTTAAATTTAATTTAATTTAATAGTTGACTTAAACATTTAACTCTACACAGACTCGAAGTAGAATTGATACCATCTAATAAGGCATTTTTCAAACGGAAAAGAAGTGTCGATTTTCTAACGGCGCCCCTGCGGCGTCGACCAGATTACGCAAGCCGGTATCGACTCTAATACGAACGGAATACACAACCGGAGCGGTCGTTACATACACGTAAGCTAGGACGTAATATCCCGTCCGGTTAATGATGATTTTCTGTTTGCCGATTGTCCGTTGTACCATACGAGGATCGTAGCGCGCTTAGCTACGCGGCTTAGCGCGCGACGGGGTGCCTCCTGAGCGCTTACGGCTTGTACATTCGGTTGTTTAACAATTGCGACACACGCCGACCACGGCGAAGACTATACCACTAGAAATGTAGATCGTTATCTTATATTCGCCGGAGACATTTCTAAACGGTGCTTCGGTGCGTATTAGCTGCGATATTTCGATTGATTGCGACCATATTTGCATGCTTGAGACGGAGAAGGAACCGCTGTTAGTTGTTTTATTGAGCGGCGAATGGGTGAAGTTAATAAAAATCGATGATTATGTTGTTTTTTCGGCGCTTGCATCGCGTGCAATACAATTTCTTTGCTTGAAGTGATTTCCATGATGGTTAATCAAAATTAAAGGGAAGGCGAAAGTTGTACCAACTACAATTTGAGCTAATTCAACAAAAGAGGATATCCATGATTAACTAGTGAACATTTATATTTAATGCAGAAATACGACAGTGGGATCAGTACTAAAGCATCGGGATGCTCCGCACCGCACAAGTTTAATTAATTAATTCGGGACAGCTGTTTCGAGGATGGGTGGATCCCTATTATCAAGTACAAAAAAAAAAATATTAATCCTAACATGGCTGTTCTATCCCTATTCTCGAGAAAAATATTTAGCCAACCATGATTCCCCAGCTCAAAGAATTCGACCGCTTTAGTGAGTACAGAAATTAAGTTAACAAGAGCTGATATCTTATTTCTTAAGCGTTGCAAAAAATAAATAGTGTCTTATAGTTGGAAATAAATATGTTTTGTTAGCACGTTAGAATTAGAGTTTTTCTTTCTCACATCATTCGATCATAAGGTTGATAATGCGGATCTACGCATTCTCGAATTACTAATTATTTAAGCCTGTGTGGTGCGGAGTGAGCCGATACTTTAGCGTTGCTTACGACAGCATGGTAAAAGTGCTATTGTTGTTCAAATCTTCTCTAAAAAAAAAAATATATTTTTCACCTAGGAAAATGAAGTTCTTCATCTATTTGGCTCCAATACCCATAAAATCTTATCGGTGATTTGACAATATTTATTCGATTCGATTTCTCAACTACCATCATTAAATTTAAACCCATAAAAATAATAACGCATATATAGACACGCGACCATAAATTTTTAATAAATACACGGAAGTTACTCATTAAATTCTCCAAAAACGTCTTTTACGTTGCCGTTTATTGAAAATTTTCGCAAACTAATCGTCTATAATCCAATTTAATAAAAGCGTATGAGTTACGGAGGCACTCGCAAAAAAAGGAAAAAATATCGCCAACCTCGTAATCGTTTTTACGATTTCATCGCAAGCCAAAGTAATTTTTTTATGTCGTCATTAAAAGTTGTCAAAGAAACTATAAAAACGGATAATCCGAAGCTTAATTGGCGTAACCTTTCGTGCAGAATCATGTTTTACGATTAACTTCTTTGGAATTGGACGAATTTATATGTTATGTAAAGTTTACGTTGGTGATTGCAGCTCAGGAGGATGGAAGATGGAGAAAAAAGAATCTTCTGAGATTCTTTCTAAAGTAAAAATTAACAATGTAAATTTGACTCTTTAGCGAATTAAGCTAATTGTAAACGCGAGTGTACATGCGAGTACAAGATTAGATATATTTAACAAATATCCTTTTAACATTTTTGTTGCTATGTTTAGTTCAATAAATAACCATTTAATCGTAATTGTTCATTTTATACGCTGGCGGACTTTTCACGAATCAAACCGGCGCGCAGCTTCTACGTATGATTAAATCCTCAATCCTTGGCAATGAAGTCCTCGCGACACTTTTTGATTAATTTATTTGAAGATCCTATTCTTAGAGACTTCCCAAGTCACTCTACAATCGTCTAACAATCACTCCGCCGTTTTGAGAGGAGCTAAAGATTGGCGCTTCGTCGGCTTACACTGATAATTAGAGTGGGCAAATTCGGGTGCGCACCATCGGCGTAGCTAACGAATGGACTCTCGCATGCGAAGAGAGTCGGTATGCAGAGATATATTGTCGCTTATCGTCTCAAGCCTCTTTCGTGAAAAACTGGAGAACGAGATGAAATATTTTTAGCATAAGGAAGCCCAAATTCTCTAAAAGAGAACAACGACTGCGGAAGTCGACAACAACATATCCTTCTTGAACCATTGAGTAAAAGGGGTTTATTGAAACAACTATAATACGTGAAAATTAATCAAAGTCTGAGTACAAAAATAGTAGAAATGATTTACCAAAATGAAGAAAAGTTGAAAAACAGTTCGAACAGTTACTTTTTTTACTTTTACTCTTAAAGACAAAACTACAATCCGTGTTATTACACGCAACGTATCTTTACCTAACGTACAAAATCTTTTCATAAGGTCCATCGAACGAGCGCCGTAGAGTGGTTAGAGCATATAGCGACTTTCACCGCCTCCCCGGATTAGAATTTATTTATAAGCGTGTCCTACGATGCAGTCGTAACGCTCCGACTCCGGCACGCGCTACAAGAAAGAACTAATTAATTTTAATGGCGATTATGTAACCCTCTCCCCGTTTTGTATAAAATATATGTAGCTGGATATACGCGAAGCAGCCTTATCCAACCTCTCACTCCCAAACACACGCGATTTGTCTGGCGTAGCCGGTTAGAATATACGACCAGACGCATCTGGAACGCGCTTCTGAAATACCTCGATACACCGCCGAGAAAGAGACAGAATACACATAGAATAAGTTAAAAAGCGTTTCGGTCTCCGAATTTTTCGAATTACTCGTTTATTAGGTCGCGTTTTCGAAGCTAATTTCGTTTTATTTATGGCGATTTTGGTTCGTTTGTTTTTTTTAGTCGTTTATCGGCTTTCGTTGATCAATTTAATCGATTTTAAATTTAGTTAATTAGTTGCGAAGTTGAAAATTTTATCTAAATTTAATTAACGAGAAGAATATGTAACTTTCGCAGATGGAAATAAGAGAAACACAGTGAGATAGAAGTACCCTTGTAGAACCCACATTTTACACTAAAATTTAACCAATTTTTTTGAATACTTTATTGGATCGACAAGAGTTCCTCCGCACAGAGTCTTCGAGTTCGAAAATAGCAAAATGTTATTAGAAAATTAGCAAAAAGGTCGTTAAATGGCGTTGACCAAAATTTAATTCAAATATATTTATTAATAAAGAAGTTGTCCTTTGTTCGGGAAGTTCCATTCGGTCTTGTCCGAAACCATTTACGGATGATATAAGAATAAAGTTCCTTTTATAAATATCGCTCAGGAGTACAGTGCAGTCTTCCAACCCTGCCTATAAGAACGTTTTTCTAACGCGAGCGTCCTGTACGTACTGCGTATGCTCGCAACTACACCACAGAGTCCTCTCCATATTACATTTTCTCACACGCTACTCGTAAATTTCAATTATCATCGCAAATTCCACAATGATTGCATGCCTTCGTATCGCGTAACGTCCATAGATCGCTTGTACATCGCGTATAGCTGGCCGCGTATACGGATTAATTAACCTTTTCCACCCAATAACGATCGCATACGTGCTTCTTTTCTTTCCGCGACTCGGTACACGCATTTTTTCCTCTACCGTTTCCTTTTTCTACACAACCGCGGCTCGGCGAATGGACGATTTCCCCTAAACAATCTAATATTGTAACGGAGTTGGCGATCGGGCGTACGTGTCCGAGGTACAACGTGTAATTACGATGCGAGTAAAAACACTAGTCCGAATGACTATCGGTTTAACGGTTAGTCCGGGAATGATTTATTGAAGATACCTCTGATGGGTGTGGGTTCCGATTGCGAAAAGGTACGGGTTTAGCGTTAAAATTAGATGGAGCGTCGTGCGCTCCGAAATTTTTCAATTTAACTAAATCAAGTTAATAGATGAATTTTGTCAAAAGCTTTGGAAAAGTCAGCGAACACAGCGGAAACGGAACTTCTGCGCATAAGGAACCAAATTAGTTAAAGTAGATCGTTTCTTGCAAATTTACAGGCAGAAAATTCTTTATTTTTTTTTAATAATTCATTGGTTAACGCAGTTAGACTTTGCCGAAATGATTCAAAAGTGATATCGGTTTATAATTTGTAACCACAATTTTATTACCACCCTTATGAACTGGTACAACCTTAGCCATTGCATATATTGCGCCAGATGCAGCGATCTACAATATTTGCTGAAGTTTCAAGCTTCAACATGAAGGTGCTGCATGCGTTGAAAGATACTTCTGAAAGTTTCGACCATGTTGGACGCTCAGTTGTTGTTTAAGAGCCTTTTGTGTCTGACGATTTTAGGTATTTCTGTAAAAATTGGAAAAACTGACTTGAAAAAAAACATCACTTGACGACGTAGTCGTACACGATGAACGCTTGGGACGGCCACTCCAACCACTAGCTATAACCTCGAAGAAATTCACTAAATGGCGCTAGACGACCGTCGAATTAAGGTTAAAGAGATAGTAGAAGCTGTGGGAATTTATCGCAATACATCGACTGAAGGTTTGGGCGTTGGTTTGAAAAATTTAACCACGCACTGATTGCAGCTTGGCTCGCTCAGGACCAAACACGCATTCGAATGAACATTTGCAAGGCTTCATTTCTCAACATAAAATACACAAAGCAATCCAAGAATCATTAAGCAAAAACAACATCTCTTGGTATTCACTTTGTTACGCACACGTATTTCTTTATTGGCGTCGCCTCTTCGATGAATTCATTACGCAACAGATTTTGATCGCTTTATCGAATATCAACGCAAGCTATATGAACTCGTATTACAATAACATTCGTCAAGACGCGAGAACAAGAAAGAAAAGAACAAAATGCAACGAACACCGGCAACATAATGAATCGCTTGATTTATTTCGACAAATTAATATTGATCTTATTGCATAGTTAGCGGAGGAAAAACAAAAGATAAACAGCGATTCGTCATTTGTTACGTGCATTTTAATATATACGCGTTGAACAAGTAGGCATTGGGACGAGGACCAAACGAAAGCTAAGCGCGTACCGGAGCGTATAACAGCCGCATTACAAGATCGACTATTGTCTATTTGGACGCAGGTTGACGAAATCTCGACCTACTTGATCGAAATTGAAACCTAACGTCGAGGTCTCGTTCTAGCTGCAACGTCAGGTCGACGCGAACTTCAGTTGTTGTCGAACGTGTTTCGTTACACGGCTATGCTGTAAGGCTACACTTTAAACGGTAACAAGTGTCGTAATAGGTTTCTAAAATGTAAACCTCAGATGTATAGCGCGGGTGTTTCAACAATAGTCATGGTTTTTATGTACTTATTGTTGGTATAACCAACCTGAACAATCTCTTAGATATATACGCTTGTTTTCTTTCTTTTTATCTATTTTTATCTATTTGCTTACAGGTGTTTGAAGAAATAGGTAACTGTATTATTTCGCGGCTCGATGTAGATACACTGAAAGGAAAAAGAATTGATTTGAATTTACGCAGAAATAATATGTTCTGTATCGAAATCAGCAAATCTCTGACTGTTTTCGATCGAGAAATTTAGAAAATTGAGTTTTAGTCTCAAGGTACTTTAAAGCCAAAAAACGTCCCTGCATCCTAGTACTAAATATAAATTCTTCACTATCGCATTGGAACGCATCCGCTAACGCAACTTTTGAAAGTCCCTGTACGTACACGACGAGCTGTAAAGGTAAGCTCATCTCGAATCTCTCGGACATTCGGAGCGTTGGGCGTTTCACATTTGACGACCTCGATCCAACATGCTCTATAGACTGTGCAGATACACCTCTACATCAGTACAACGATATATCTGGTAATCGGATTATGCCGCTTCAAGGTTCGCGTTGATTTATGATTGATTTTCTATCGCCGACTGCATGGGCGATTGTCGCTCTATCTCGCGCGAGAACCTTCCGCACGTCAACCTCTAACGTCGACGCTATCACGCTCCTTCATTATCATTTTCTAATCTCATAAAAGTAGCGCAAGATGTATAAGCGTACATATTGTTGCGAAGTTGGCGTTTGTAGCGATCCGGCGCGTTTTGTTTTTGTTTCCTCCTTAATTTTTGTTACACGACGCGATAAAATCGCGAGCAACACACCAACGCCTTTGCGAACGCGCTAATATAATGGCCGCGGCAACGCCGTAGCTCGTCAATCTCGAAAACAAATAAGAACATCGCGAAAAAATGGACTGTTACAGCCGCGTTGCCTTGGGATCGATCCGGTGCCGTAGCCGTCGTGGCTATCAATTGCGTTCACTTTCAAAGGCGAGAAAGTCCTCTGGTGCGTGTTACGAAAAGACACAAGAAAAAAAAAACAAGCGGGCTATCTCAAGATAGGATGTCGGTACAATGAAAACGTACATGGATGTATATTGCGTTAAATTTGACGTTTGTATTTGCAATTAAAATCATTTCCTCTGAATTAGGAAAGGATTCGAAAATATTTATATACCGGGTGTCCGTTTAAGGCTAGACTCATCTATCTCCTCAAATTTCTCTTTAAAACGAACCTGAGTTCTTAAGAATCCATTTTATTTATTTTTTTTTAATTTTGTAGAACTTATCATTGCTGAGGTAAAGCTGCTGTCCATCCTTAAACGGATTTTCGGTACATCTTTTAACATTAACAGTTTCTTGAAAGAAAATTGGTCCTATAATTCCTACCCTTGCACCAATTTTAATCGAATAAAAATTAATTTTAATAAAAGCATTGTTAATTTTTACAGTAAAAATTTTACGTCCACAGTCCAAATTACATCTATACGGATACTCATACTGTTCCCATTTGTGAGCGTACACTTTCTTGAGATCTTTGGATTGTTCCAATAAAATCGCAGGCATTTCGGACACGGTTAGATTGACTAAAAAAATCCGAAATTGTTTCTTGACTAGTTTCACAGACTGTGATCGGCTCTGCCTAGTTTGCGCTTTCTGTTGGAACAAAGCTCTCGTTACGTAATACGTAATTAATTTACAAAGTCCAGCGAGATCAACGCATGGAGAATTGATTCCGCGGCGCAAAAAGATAATGGTCTACAAGGGTAAGTTCGTAAGAAATGCGGAATTTCGTCTTTGAAAAGCGTTGGTTTTTAAGCGTTTAGACTTCGCAGATGCACATAAAAAGCAGACGTGAAAATGAAAGGTTGATCGCCGCCGTTAAATGTACAAAATTCGTCACTTTAAGCATAAAATTACCTACTTTTACATAATCGTAGGTATTTAATGGAATAACGTTCTCATCGATTAAAAAGGAACAATAAATTGGAGCGAAGAAAGGTAATTTTGCGAATTCATATTGATGTTAAGCAATGCGATGCGTATAAGTTCGCGCTTTCTAGAATGATTCATCAAATTGAAATATAAAATCTTTGAATGTTGAGATATTTTTTTAATTTATTTGAACGAACTTGCTTGTGATTTGTTGCCCAATGAATAATGTTTAAATACGCTGCTGCTACATCCTTACTTGATTAATGGGTTATTTGATTCTTTGGCCCTTTCTGAAACACCGCGAGCCAGGATTTAAAATGCTTTTCGAACGTGGAAATTTCCAGGTCGTACCCTTTCTTCAGTTCAGTAGATGCCAGAAATTGCCTACTGAAATGTTAATGTCGTGTACGATCGGTTGCGTAGAATGTGTTCTACCGTCTCCTGATTTTCTTGGGATAGGCGATAATGTTGATCTTCAGCTGTTCCTCGTTTAAATAAGTGTTCCCTTTGCTGGACGATAGCGTTATTTTTGCTGTCTTTGGTGTCTGTTTTCGCCCAGTACGAAAGGGATTAAGACCTGACTGTCGCTGAATATATTTATAGTTATGCCTCGTATCCCTCTCTCTCGAGATTTTTTATGGCGCACAGGTTCAAAGCAGAAATCTCAGCTTGAATAACACGTCTTACTATACATCATTGCTTGACAAACTGAAGGCAACAAGTGCCAACTATTATTTAGACATCCGGAAATAGACGAGAGCATAGCTAAGGAAAATGTATAGACTCGCAAGGAGACTGTGTTGAGAAATAAAGCTGAGTTTGGCAAAAATAAAATTTTATTTTTATGTTAGGTGGGAAGCTTCTCGGCTCATTTTCGTTCCACGTTCAGGCAAATTAAATGAACAACTAATGAAAGAGTTTAGTTGCAGGGATTTCGAAAGGCTTAATTTTTACGTTCAAACCTTGTATTTTATATTGAAAGCGATTAAAATTCAATTCTTCCGGTATAATAGAAAATTGGCTTAAAGTACCTGAAAATTAGCTAATTTCCCTTAAATTTTTGAGCCGACCTTTCACTAAGGTTCAGAACTTTGATCAAATGCATACGTTATTCGTTAATTTAATTCGTAAATGTCAATTGAAATTCGAAATTATAAATTTTAACCTTATAATAAAAAAACAAAATTTTATGCAAGAAAGAAAATTTATGTAAAACATGTCACGTACGGAAGAAAATCTATGTCAAAAAAAAATTTTCTGTAAAACAAAATTTTATGCAAGAAAGAAAATTTATGTAAAACAACATGTCAGGTAAGGAAGAAAATCTATGTAAAAAAAAAATTTTCTGTAAAACAAAATTTTATGCAAGAAAGAAAATTTATGTAAAACATGTCATGTAAGCAAGAAAATCTATGTAAAAAAAAAATTTTCTGTAAAACAAAATTTTACGCAAGAAAGAAAATTTATGTAAAACATGTCACGTAAGGAAGAAAATCTATGTCAAAAAAAATTTTTCTGTAAAACAAAATTTTATGCAAGAAAGAAAATTTATGTAAAACAACATGTCACGTAAGCAAGAAAATCTATGTAAAAAAAAAATTTTCTGTAAAACAAAATTTTACGCAAGAAAGAAAATTTATGTAAAACATGTCACGTAAGCAAGAAAATCTATGTAAAAAAAAAATTTTCTGTACTTACAACAAAATTGGTCACACTTTTATCCGATTATGTGGCTTTGTGTTCAATATTTCGTTTATAGGAAGTTACACGTGAATACCCATAGCATCACTCAAGCGAAGATACAGTTCTTTTTTTACGACGGGAGTAGGGTACTAGGTTAGGAGGAAGTTCTCGGTGGATGAGACCCATCAATGTCTTTACGCTTGAGTAGCAAAGAACGAAAACGGCAAAGAAGAAACTAACAGGTATACATCCTCTTAAATGCAAAAGAATGGAAGGCTGCGCGTTAAAGTTAAGTTCATTAATATATAATGAATTAGTGAAAGCGACTCTGCAGACATAATCTAGATTATAATTCTCTCCGAGCGGTTATCAAATTTCAAAGAAAACGCAAGCAAAACAGAGAAAGTCAATGAGCATTTCCCTCGCAGATAAAATCGAACAAATTATATGCATTTTCATTCGAACACGTTCATATAATCCGGCAAAAAAGCGACTGTTATCTCTTATAGTGTCCGTCATACCATGCATAACTTTTCTGCAATAATAACCGAGTGGTACAACTCACGCTGGACTCGTAACTTTTCTTTTTCTCCGCGAAACGAAGCAACTACCTTTAACTTCCACTAATTGCTTATTTCTTGCTCAAGAAATGAATGATCCATACTTATACGTTTGCAGCTGTTACTATTACACATAGATAGGTATATGCATGTTATACATAGGAAGTTCTTCGTATTTATAATGAATGAAAGAGCGAGAGACCGAATCGTGAGCTATGCGGTACGTGGATCGACGGAAAAATCCACGGGTTTCCGTTAGAAGTTAGCTGGCGGTAGAGGATGTTGAATTTTATGCAGAATCTAGTCGCCTGCGGTTTATTTACGGCGAAGAGAGGAGGTATATCTCGCTCGGGTTAAATACATTTAGATATGAATGAGCAACATGTTACGTAAATGAATTAATTGGAGCGATTTTTGTTGATAAATATTTGCGAATTCGCTTTTCTGGTATAAAATGAAAACTAAAAGGTATTTTTTTACATTTTTTTATTATCAAAATTACCGCCCTTTGCCTCTTATACATGCCTTAAGCGTTGACGGCCACAAATTTTGGATTAGGGCATGCTTTAGAGAATCAATATTGGGGTACCTTTTATGGCAGACCTTGGAGGACTGTCCACAATTTGCAGTTCGCTGGGTTTAGATCCGCGCTACCAGAGGGATAGTCTTCAATGGCAATAAAACTAGGCAGGTGCGCGTAACAGGAAATACGCAAAGCTCGTTTTGGAAAAACAGCTTTTACGATGGACTCATGGTGGAACCAGCTCGCTTCGTTTTAAAAGCAATTGTCCTGGACGCCTTTTGAAAGTGCCAAGACCTAAGTCCTTCCGTTTAACGTGTTCCTCATTTCAGCAGCCATAATCTTTTGTTCGCCGAATGGTGCTGGTCGACCGTCGAATTAACGCTAGAGAAATAGCAGAGGCTGTAGGCATCTCGAGAGAACGCGTTTATTGTACATTAACTAAAGATTCTATTGTTTTTCTATTTATTATATTTCTGCTAAGCACACTACACAATAAACGTAATAAACAAGTGAAAGTGAGAGTTTGAATACTATCATCGTCCTGTTCAGGAAGTAGATTCCTCAATGAAATTCTCTCAAACAAAATAACGCAAAATAGTCAAGCAAAACGGCATACTATTGACTAAATTATCGACGGAAATCGAATCGAAAAACGAAACAAAAGCAATCCCGCATGCAAAGATTATCTTTGGCGTTCGCAGCGCTTATTGAAACACACAATGCGAGCGTGAAATCGATCATTTTCCATTAATAGTAATTTGAAAGTTAACATAATATCGAGCCTCGGAGCCGGCGTAATATGCAGATGGACGCGGTATTAGCAAGCTTATTGCTATGCTATAAATAAATAAGTACGCATGCGGGATATAGCGGACGATAATTTACGGATATTAACGAAGCATTGTGGAAACAACCGGCGCGGAGAGATATAAATCGTCGATTAACGTAATTATTACAATTAACTGGCGAGCTTTACGATAAATGAACACGTCGACTGAATGCGGTAAAGATCGAATTCAATCTGAGTCCCAACACAATAATAACAATAATAATAATAGCAATAATCGTCATAATAATACGCCTCGTTTCTCATTTGTTTACCGTTTGTTTTCTTCGATAGCGTACGGAGAATCGATCGATAGTGCGATTGAAGGGGAAAAATAGACCATTAACTTGGAAGTTATTGAATTAGCGATACAGATCTATGGTGTAATCGATGATTTTATTGATTCTATGATCCTGTTTTACAGCGAGATTAATCGAGATCAACAAGAAATGATGTTAACTGAGGATACTGATACTTTCATGAGCGTAGCGTTTTTTACACAACAACATGTGGATTGGAGCCGCGCCCTCTACCGTGAGGTAGAGGCTTCTTTTCTTTCTTGTGGTGTATGAGCCGTTATTATTTTTCAATTTGGGAGTACCTTCTCTATAATTATTATACCACTACAAAATGGAGTTATTGAGTTAACAAGGAGCGTTAAGACAATCGAGCAATTTATTGCTAGCTGCTATGTTCTACTCGTTTGAAGAACAGTGCCGCTAGTCGTCTGCTTCGGTGAATCTTCTTTGTGAACAGGGAGGACTGTACTGGGTTTTCTGGAGCCTTGTCCTGCTTCCTCCAGTCCTCTCAGGTTGATGATCTTCCTGGGGTCCTCGATCCTCGGTGTTTGGTTCTCGGAGTCTTCTTCCCGGATTCCCTCCTCGGTTACTAAAACAGAAAAATATAAGTTAGTAAGGTGTTAGTGCATGGTGATACCTATGCCAGCCTGCTCAGGTGATCGTTGGTGGTCTTGTGCCTCGATCCTGAAGGGGTTCTTCGGATGGTGGCGGGATTCTCGCTAGTTAGCGTCTTCTCGAAGAAGTTTTTGTTGAGCCGTGCCAGGAATTCCTGCAACCGCTCAGGTGTGTCAGTGTAGCCAGCGAGGTGCCTTGGGGTACGTGTAGTACTAATCGCAAGCAGCGATTCTGTACAGTCGCGAGGGAGGTAATGTGGGTGGGTGCCGCCGTGACCCAGACGGGACTGGCGTAAGTACGGATCGGGCGTATGTGTGTCTTGTACAGCATGACGCCCGTTTTAGGGTTGAGGTGGGAATTTGTGAGAATGGGATATAACAGTCTGGCTGCACCTAGTGCCCTGTTTCGAGCTCTTCTGAGATGCTCCGCGAAATTCAGCCTTTCGTCTAGGATCATTCCGAGATACTCGATCTTGCTGTCCCAATCGATCTCCGTCGCTCTGACTTTGATCTTGGGAAGCGGACCGTGTTGTTTCCAGGCGAACGCGATCGCTTGCGTCTTCCTGGGGTTGATCGTGAGTCTCTGGTCATCGAAGTAGTTAGAGATTTTGCCAACTCGGCTGAACAGAGAGGACCAATTCCTTTGTTTAATTTATATTTGATCGCAGTACGTAGGTATACAATAGAGAGAAAATCTACAATTTCCACAAATTTGGAACCTGCTTAATTTCTGATATGTGGCTAACGGCAGCTCATCCTGTATACTTGATTTATAATATATGTGTACAAACGTTACAAACCAGAACGCTGCAATCGACAAAGCGCGCGTTTCATTTATTGCGACAATAACTATTCGGTTACGACGTTAGTAAAACAATTGCGAGCGACGATAATGGCTCCGCAATGCCATTTCCTCGGCAATTTACAATCCAAAGATACCGTAAAAAAGAACAGTTGAAAAAATTATCGTATCGTGTGAAATAGCCTGGAGAGAATTTTGCTTTAATTGTTACAGAATGTAAGCAGCATAGTTTCTACAGAGTGCTCGCTTCCATATATCCGTACATCCACCTGTATAGGTATGTGCAAATTGTTTAATTCTTATTGGAGGATGAGAACTTGCTGCTGTAGCTATGCAATAAATTTATTGTACATTGATGCAAAATACAACAATAAGAATTACATAGCCGAGCTTCAAGTACCAATAAACAGGTATTTAACTCTCAATTCGCATCATTTTGTTTGTTTCTTAACGCCAAACTCGTTCCAAATTCCCGCAATTCAAGCAAATAAATAAAATAAGAAAGAAGTCAAAGAGCTATTGACCGAACCCACCAAGTAGAGCTATCTATGCCACTAACAAGTTTATGTAAAACAAAAATTTCGACTGCGAAATGCGCCAGCCAGCGTAACGGAAAAAGGAAAATAAAACCGAACAAAAAAAAAGACGAGAGAATGTTACGCACGGTGAGTGAAAGTCTCGAACTAAAACCAACAACGAGAAAGAAGATAATCAGTTATCGAATGGACAAACCGACTTTTGTGTACGCATAAAATAAGAAAACGAATTCAATCCGTAAAATTACGCGGAGGATTTGTTAATTTCTTAGCTTTTCCAATAATCTCTTGCATTATTATTATTGTTTTTTTTTTTTACACAACAGGTGCAGGTACCATGTAAATACGCAATGAATACGCACTTTAAGCCTGATTGGGCGGTTGTCACCTTTTTTTCTTTAGCGGCAGGAATGGGGTATGAACTCGCACAAGCATAGCAAAAGAAATGCTAGATTGCGCGAGTTTCTCCGAACTAACAGAGCGTGCTAGAACGTTCATTTTTGTCATACGGGCAAGCTTACGATCAAGCTATTATATTTCAGCGTTATGCTTTTATGTATGATCGACAAGTTATTACTTTGTTAATCGATTTTAACACAAAGAAAGCCGAATTTTTTACGCTATTCACAAGTAACAAGAGAATATGTGGACCCCAGAAAAAGTATCAATTTACACCAATATTTCGCCTTATTTCAAAAGCTTCATCGACATGAGCAGCTTCTGCCTTTAATAAATTGCTGGAATATCAATTGAGAGCTTGTCAAAAATGTTAACAAACATCCAATCTTACGAAATTGGAAGATACCAACTTATAGATCGGGATTGTACAATAATCTAACGTTTGACTCCTTATCGGGTCAGCATTTCTTACGTTACGGAATAAAACGTACGTCGTACATAGGACACACGTAGCATGAACTAAGCGGTACTGCTCTCCGTTCGAAAGCGTGGGCTTACATAGACGCGAACCGATTGCGGCAGCAGATCTAGTTGATGCCATGAGAGAGCCATTGGAATGACCACGCCCGTGCTAGCGACCTACTACCGATAGGATTTTTATCGAAACACGCTCACTTATACACAAATACACACATGTACGAGTACCAATACCGCCAATACCGTAGATCGGGTTTTCATATGACATACAGGATGTCGTATTGTTCCAATAGATACTGTCACTTTTATCTTGCTTGCAGCAAGGTACACAGATACATAGGTAGATAGGACACACGTACACGAAACAGAAACTCATACAGCTATATCTACGAGAGGACAAAGAAGTAAAAAAAGAAGAAAAAAAAAATTAACGTATCGACCAAGCGGAATACACCTTTCGATTCGAGCTTACTGTTATTTAATCGAACAGATACGGTTAGCAACAAAATCGTGCTCGATATCTAAAACTCCAAATCCATGGAGTATGCTGTACAAATATTGTGAGACTTCCTCAGAGTATTATCAAAATGCTAATAGTGAGATGATATCAAAATTTTAAAATTCATGGTCAACTGTTATTTATTCTTGAGAAGTACCATTCGTAGACAAAATCCTTAGATTGTCGCTAATTTCAAGTAAGCTGTTCAAGTCGAAATGAAATAGGAGAGGCCCAAGAACAGATTCCTATGGCACACCATACACATATAAAAATACGAAGTTGGATTTATATCCGTTTTCCGGTGTTTCCCCGCGACAATTATTCATAGGAGCTTCCTATTCTTAAACTGACGAAACGAGGAAAGTTCACATCTTGAGCTCGTAATAGTAGATTTTACTTCCGCAACGGAAACACTCTAACAGCATTTTGGAATGAATTTCTTTTGCTGCAGACAGTAACACCATCGCCGTGGAGAATTTACCACGACAACATCATTAGACCAAATTAGTACATGAGGTGGTTCTTGATCTATCTCGCTGCCTTCTGGTTGGCTCTATTTATATGTGAGAGTTCCACGTAAGTCTTTGATGGAACCATTCCCCAAGGTATTTCCTTTCTTTGACAAATGAAATCTCCACTCGTCTTAGCATCTTTTGGCCATTAAGTGTAGGTCTTTCCTGTGTACACCAGTTGTCCACAGTACTTCATCCTTTCTGATATTATCCTGGCAAATTTTCCTCTTACGGCTATTGCTTTATCCGGGGCAATAGACGTTTTCTTTAGGGAGCTTTGATATTAGGTCGTCGAATCCCCTCCATCATAATGCATATAAACATCGTAGCAGGCTAAATTATCTCCATAATGTTAGTTTGGAGTTGATGGTTGCTGCAGCGGAAGAAAAAGCCTCTGCCAGGAGGTTAGGAGAGATAAATGTCAATCCATTAAAAAGAAATTTTAATTCGTTTTTCCTCTATGAATTACCATCACTAAGGTGACGGCTTAACACACCAAAAGACCCGTTTCGCATCTTACATTCTCCATTCTGCATATGGAGAATGTTATTTACTTACTTACTTATAGGCAAACTTAAAACTTCTCATTGAAACGCTTACTAGGGTTAGATCCCTTTATTAGGGTTCTCTTCTTTATAATACCATCATGAAATTTGGGCAAAAATTTCCCCAAAGGAATTTCCACTTTTCCCAATTCCCATAGAATTATTTAGATTCTATATAATACCGTAGGCGTTGTCGTTGACGTCCGCCGAACGTTCGAAATGAGTGGTTGTATGCTCGGTGCCTGCATGTCATTTTCAATAAGTAATTAGTCGGATACCTGTGATTATCAAGGAAACGCCTGGTCGCCCGGCCGAAAACACGTCAAGGTTGTCTACGATTGTCGACGAACATCGCGTGCTCCTTAAATAGAAAAATCGGCAGCTCGATTCGTCCGAAACTGTAACGATTTCTTTTTTGGATTTGCGCGGGCCAAGCCCAGTTTTTTTTTTTTACGTCAATAAATTGAGATTATCAATCAAAGAATAGAGACGTTTGCTGTACTTTAAAGGCTGATATAAGATTTCTCTATGCGTCGTGACGATCCAATGAAGTTTGTCAGAATCTAAGGAGCCATTTAATGTTTAAATTTAACGTTCAGGCCACGATCGATCTTCTCAATTTGCAGCGACTACGCCAAGAAAGTCCTGGTCTCTCTTAATAAAATTACGTAAGCTTTTGCAGTCATCAATAACACTATATTCTTGGTTTTCGGGTTGGAGCCGTAGCTTCTGCCGACGTTTCTTTACACTTCTGGGACATCTTCAGAGCTGTTGCTATGTAGTGGTTGGGAAGCATTTATTTAGGGCTTGTGACGGGTTGATGGGGTGGAACAGTTAAGAACCATGGCGGTTCCTAGAAGGCTCAATCAGCTGGAGTTTCCAAATATGATGTAAATGGTGGCCAGTTTCCAGTTTATGATTAGCTAGCTTGGTCCCTGTTGTATGCATATTGATTTTTGATCTAACGTATTCAAGATATCAATGTGCTCATAAGGTTATAATCAATTGGCTATTAAAAAGATTGAAATTGAAACATCAGAAGTAAAATATTAAAATCCCTGCTTTTTATTACATTTTCGTCGAATCGGCGATAAATTAATTCGCTACTATTTTGTTTGTTATTGTTTATTATTAAATGCCAATTCGGATATTGCATACGTGGTTTTCCTCAAAAGAAGGAATTTAATCTCAGATATTTACAAGTACGTAAATATCGTAGTGCCTGTATATTATAAAAGCAAGCCATGATCCCGCCTATCACGCAAGCTACGGCCTCACTGCACGTGGGCTTATGATGTGGATTGAACGCTGTAACCCATACATTATCCTGTCAACTCCGAACATGTTTAATGCAGTTTATGCAGCATAATAGTTGTAATTAATTAATTGGATAATATTTACCGATATTACATAAGATACAGTCGGGTAGATAAGAGCGAATTCAGTAGCTGCCACTGTCACACGTATAGATACGCCAGTATTTATAGACGAAATCGGTGATGTAGGCAGCCTGAATTAATTTTATTTTGTTACTTTTTGGAAGTCTAATAGCCGCTAGTTATAGATCAGCTTTATAAGGAATCTGGTTTTCGTCGAAGTGAGAATTTTTGGGAAGGCATTGCGTAATGTAAACACTAAAGATTTTATTTTTGTGTAGCACGTTTCGGTAGCTCGAATTAAAGTGTTTTGCCTCCTCAAATTTTACAGGCAATTTAACAACATTTTGGTTATTTTTATTTTGCTTATATTCATGTAAGAGCAGGCGGTCTGAAAAGTTTCAAAGCTCACGTTACACGTGAAATTGATGTGTTATTATCAGATCCTCGTGCTTTTCAGCGAATTTGGAACAGCCCGTACATAAGTCCGTACAGGTAACAAGTATAACTGCTTATTTTGTGAACACACTAATTATATACGAGTATTTATCCATGAATTGCAATACATATGTATATTACGTACATAACTTATTTTTTACTCGGGCAAGGCCAATTGATAAACCTTCAAATTTTTAAATTGGACGGCTAGCGACTTGTTACCTTACAAATACGGCGCATACCTACCATATTACCGATCGGCAATCAACCTTGGACCGTCCATCGTGACACCGTCGAGATGGAATCTCGTGTGTCGTTTTCGAATAACTGTATCCACCCAATTGGGTAATTGCGCATAAGCGATATTCCAGATTACGAGCGGCACATTAGACGAAAAGAAAGAGACCACGTTACACGCAAGATGCGCTAGCGAACGAGTCGAAAGACAAAAGAAAGAAGCCACATAAATTGATCCCGTGCTTGTATAGACAATTTCTGGAATTCGCTCTTCCGGGGTATTAAATTTAACCGTTCGAGACATTAATTGCGAAATGAAAACGCCAAAGAGACACCAAGGATTATTATAGATAGAAGCTTCGCGATGCTGAGAACCAAAAAAGAGGGTTAAAAAGGACAGAAAGCAAATACGTGGCTGTAATTATAAGTTATTAAACTCAATCGATGGAGATTACTATTCGACTTGCAGATATTACGCATGCTGTTATAATTACTTCTCTTTAATTTTTTTTTTTTGCTGGATTATGGTCTATTAAATGACAGTAGATTATAGGAAGAGGAATAAAGAGGAATAAAGAGGAATAAAGAGGAATAAAGAGGAATAAAGAGGAA
>LR736871.1:4989439-5036835 GCA_902654985.2 Oryctes borbonicus | reverse complement strand
AGAGGAATAAAGAGGAATAAAGAGGAATAAAGAGGAATAAAGAGGAAATATATACTTGATATGTAACAGATCGGATTATTTCGGATAGTGCTTTTTCGGAAGCTCAGAACCAGCATTTACAACTATGAAATTTTGGGCAGATGAATTTCAATGTAATCGAATCAATTCCGTTGTTGATGGACGTTCGGAACGGCCAAAAAACTGCAACCACTACCGATAACATTGGAAAAGTTCACCAAAAAGGTGCTAATCGACCGTCGAATTAAAGTTAAAGAGACAACTCGAAGGAAAGCAAGCCCAAGTCAGAATTTCAGATATTACCAATAATAAAATTTTCTATTTTAACCTCTCCGAAATATTCACATCAAACCAATCAGATTTATAATATCTCACCTAGATAGCCGTTAACCGTTATTCATATTTAACAAAGTAGGCTTTAAAATGAATAAACCATATAGATATTGACGAGATGCCTTAAAGGCAGAAGATCATTTCGTTCTAGCTTCCGCAAATAGACACCCAACTCCGTATACGCTCGTCTTTAGCGTGTGAAACTCATAAAGGTGATGCTATGTTGATTAGTGAAATGAACCTTGCCAGATTATGTATATCTTCGGTGGGTACATGCGGTCGAAGCAACTATGTGATCGCTATCGTATTAGCGTAGTATTATGCGGTGTTTAATGAGGCATTTTACATCGGCGAAGATTACACGAAGCGAAAAAATTAGCCGAATTACCTCTCGGATGCTACTGCCGAGAAATACAGAACTAATTAGCACCGACGATGGGTATCGAGGGACATACGTATATGTATATACGACGTGTAAGATTACAGTTTTAGAAGTGTGGGAATATTCGTTTCTTTTTTTTTATTTCGTTTATTTAATTGATTTGTAATTGGGTTGGATTGCCAACCTTGATCCTCTTCCCCCTGGCTCCGTTTCTACAAATGCCTTTTTCTTAATTTAAAGAAGCGGGGATGTTAGCATTGGTTTGGTTTCCGGGTTGGAACCACGTATACGGTTTCCCTAAAATTCATCCCCTTACGTCCTACTGTTAGCACTATCAATAGCCCTATTTACAAACTATCGAAAAGCCTCTCTACGCTGGACAGAGCGAATCCTTAATCCAAAATTCCAAACATTTCCTCAAACGACTGAAAGAATCCTATTTTATTGTCAAATCCTTATTCACCAAAGTTCCCATATCGGGTACAACATCCATTATTAGGGAGTTCCTGAATTCCAATGAGCAACCGGATAATTTGGGTAATTTGGTTGAAGCTTGTCCTTCTTCTACGTCTTTTCAGTTTTATGGGATTCCTCTGTCTCCTCTCGTCGTTCTTATCTTTATGGAAGCCTTCGACTAACAAACCCCATTATCCCACAATCTTAAGCCAAAGTGTTAATACAGGTACGTTGATCATCTGCCCTCATAGACATGATTCTTTCCTATGAATCTTATCGTTTCAGAATTTCCACCATCTTCACCATGGAGGTCTAATTGGACGGCTGTCTACCAATATTGTCGCAATTTCTCTGGGATCGATAGGTCCTTCCAAATTTATCACTTACTTTCTTACTATTAGTAACATTTTTATCATTATTATACACCTCACCCTGAATCCTGCTAGCTGAAGGCACTAAGTACACCATTGTGGTTATAGGAGGAAGCGATTACTCCAAATTGTTTAAAAGATGAACCTCCATGTACACTTTGCAATGAAGAGGAAAAAATAGAACAACCCACGTGATTGTTTTAATCTTACATTAAAATTATCAATTACCCCTTTTCTAACCGCTAAGCGGTAATTTATAACCAAACCCCTCATATTAAAGATAATTTTCAGCTATTCCTAAGTATTCTACAAGGATCCTACATATGTCTGCTCGAGATTACGCAACACCTCATCGTTATTTTTAAAATATACGTATGACTCGTATCTCAGTAGCCTTTCAGTTTAGTGATTTATGAATTAATTAACTCCTACAGCAGCACCGTTTCCAATTATACAGTCGGCGGGGACGGATGAATAATAGACCCGGCCGTTTTGTCGCTAATATATCTCTGCCTCGAGATCGCCGAAAGACGGAGAACGCTCGAGTTGGTCGCACGTGTGACTGCGCTCGTTGGCTCGGCGATTTCGAAATACGGTTAATTTATTTTTTTCCTATTTGGGAACATGACAAATTGAGACGATTATCGGAACTTGTTAAAGTAAAGTAAATTCGGGTAAAATCTAGCGACCTACGATTAATTTTCTTAATGTTTATTGCCGTTTTAATTATTACGAAAATGAAAAAAAAAAGTCCGTAGAATAAAAATACGGGATATTTAATTTAAATGGTGGACAGGTGAGGTCTATCGTCTGGGTGTTTTGGACTTTCGATCAAGTTCAAGTTGAAGTTTGCCATTTACTTAGCTTAATAGACTAATTAATTAGGCAATCAAGGATAAGGAAATGTCTACGAAAGAAGTTGATAAAAAGATTTTTATTGAAGCAGATTTATCATCAAGTGCTCAATTTTAAGCCTTCTCATGAATTTTTCAAGCCTTCGTATAGTATCAATTAAGTACATAATACGGAAATTAATGAGAAGATTAAAGACACGGAGAGAATCACTCAGACAATTCCAAATGCAACTTATGTAATAGTATCTTCATTATGCGAAGATATCTGTTAAAGAAAGGGGTGGTAGGTCATGTCACTGCCCATACTCCGTTCTCTCGACCCTCGAACAAGCAAATCCGCTTAGTAAATGATAAATATTGGACCCCCTAAATGTGGAATTGAGTGAATCCAAATTTGAATTCTTTGGTTCGAAATGAAGACACGGTAAGCTCGAAGAAGGCAAAGGGAAAGATATAACAATCTTTAATATGTTCAACTAACAATTAAACGCACATTTAGGTATTATTATCTTTAGGTGAGCATAATTAGATTTTTTGGTCAAAACGTTCGGGACAGAGGGAATTTCACTTTGCAGCAAGATAATAATTCCAAACGTTCTTACAGGGAAAAGGAAAGCTCTCTGGATGAAATGGAATTTAAAGAATTGTGAGCGAAAATGCACTGATTCACAGACAATAGCGTCTATCTACTGAACTGATTGCCACAGTCTCCAGATTTGTCGCTTATTAGTCACCTGTGGTACGTTATTCAACAGAATATTGGTCAACATCCATGTACATCTCCATGTGCAAGCTCAAGCAAAGGAAAAAATCAAAGATGGATGAAATTTGACTTCCACCGTAAAGAATAAAAGCTGTTATAAGAACTGGTGGATCAAGATTATTTTCTTATGTTAGTAACGTGTCGCAGGTCCGATTTTTTGCCAGCGTTTTACGATTTTTATTTCCTTTAAATTTAATTACATCGACAAAATCAATAAAATATTGATTTTTCAGTATTCACCGATAGTAGCCGCACGCATTTAAACAATAAAAAAGGATGTACTACCATAACCGATTCCTTGGATGAATTTGCTCTTATCCACACCTTTCCTTTATATCTTACATAAAAACCACTTTTCGCATCAAATAACTTGATACCGGGATAAGCTAAAGTATTTAGCGAAGATAAGTATATTATTTAATTGCGCGTATACGACCAATGCGGATTTCTTAGCGTAGATTTCGAAACTGCCGCCGCTCTCCACTTATAACCGCAAATCGACGCCGTGCCTGCCAAGAAAACCGAAGATTTTTCTAATCGGCGTAGCCTTCGAGACCGCAGCTTGTCCGATATATTTACCACGTCGTCGAAAGTACGCTAAATTGGCGAATTTACGCTTCCGAACCGAGTCGAAACGCGAACTGGTTGGACAAGAGTTTACTTACTGCAAGAGCAAAAACAATGGAAAAATCTGAATGCGCAAGGAATAGAAAACCCCGACTTCTCTATCTGCGTGTGAATGAGTAACGGAGGAAGTTGCGGTAACCATGTTAAAAGAGAGACAGAAGGAAATATGCTGCAACAAACGCCTGCTGCATTACTAGACTTAACTGAGGTATTTGCTTGAGAGGAGGTGCTGCGTTGTAGCTGCTTCAATCCCATCTACCAGGTAGGTTGAGCACAAACAATCGGACGAACGAGATGTAACTTGTGGAGTACCGTAGTGCTCCACGTTAGGACCAATTTCGTTTTTAATTTTCTTTTTACAGGATTGACGTTACATTATGTAAGTAGTAGAACGACAGGATAGGAGACGAGGGGAAAAGTATATAGACTTAGAAGGAGACTACGTTGAGAAATAAAACTAAATTTGACAAATGAAAACTTCTTTCTGTGTTAGCCTCGAAACTTTTCAAACTACTCTCGTATATAGCGGTACATCGACCGCCATCAACAGATAGATCTATACCTATCAAGTAATATATTGACGAGATCGGCAAGGTAGATTAATACATTTATACATTTATCGCTAGAAGCGCCTGTAGCGGCAAGCAGCAGCGAACCAGGCAGTGGTGGAGATGTGCTCTAGTTTAGATGGACTTTCGATTTTCGTCAAATACGGCTTATCTAAGTAGGCTGGGCAAGTGAAACTCGCTATTACATAGGCGAAAAACGCTCAGGCACGTCATGGCATCGATATGCGTAGTAGACAAGTCATCTACAACGAATTAGTGCTTTGAATTTTTCAAATGAACATTGCGTGTTTGTGATGCTAGAATATTGGTAGTTCTTTGTGAAATCGTATTTATCTTGAATGGGCGGCATTGGTTATGTTTTTATATTTATTATAAATTTTAAAACATAAACATGATAGAATATTCCCAGTCATTTGGCGTAGTTGCTGTTCTATTCTCTGTGAATAAAAAATAAAGAAGCAAAGAAAGGAGCCGAAGTCGCCAAGAAAATTCTTACCAAAAGGAGTTCCCCATTCAAGAAAGTTTCAGGATCTCTGGAGTAAGGCGATGCCTAACGTAAATTGATAAAACTTCAGCAACGTGGCAACAAAATTTGCTCTGATATTAAATATTGTTAATATCATGAAATTCCTTGAACTTCAATGAAAGAATGCGAGTTATCCAGAGGCTAAAGGAAGGAAAAATATTATAGCAAATCGCTGCTCGAGTTTAATGACGGGTTAGCAGCTTGCAAATACAGACGTTCTTTGCAAGATGTAGTTGCTCTCAGTTATTCTCAGCCAGAGGAAGAATTCCTGAAAGAAAATTTTCAACAAGACTGCGCTCCTGTGCACACTGCAAGAATTATTAAATCAAGTTAATGAAAAGGATTGAGATAATTTCTGCGAAATTCCACTGTTTCTATAAGGGTCACTACTTTATTTTCTTCAGCAGTAGATTGAGATGGAACACCCTGTACGTTTTCTTCGAATTCTATATCCAACATGCGCCCTTTTTAAGCAAATTAAATTTAAAGAACAGTATTTCGCAAACATTTCAAGTAATCGTTGTATTAGACAAATTGGATTTTGGCTTCAGAGATAATTTGTGTAACGTGACCTTGCAAATTCTGCGATAATCTCTCGTTTTATTTAATCATGATTTCAAGGGCGTGGGCACACGTCGGTCTCTTTTTTACGTAAAAAGAAACGACAAGAGCGCAAAGATCTCTACAGCTCGACCAACGCAAGAGTTCTCTCGTCGATATCTCGACGCGCTATGTAAGTATGTGTATCCCGGCGGCTGCATGCCTCTCGAGCCAGCCGAGAGAGTAGCTCTTTTGGCGCAACGGAACAGGCAATCGCTGGTCGACTGCTGCCGTCGGCCGCCGCGACTACGGTTGTGTAACCCGGTGAAAGGAAGGGCACATCTTTCGGACCCCGCCCTGGCCTGAGGCGTCGGCCCCCGCAACAGCTACTACCGTAGGACCTCGCCGCGATACCCGTCGCTGCCCGCTCAGCCCCGCTAGAGTCCTCCAAACACTCCGACGCAACCTACTATGATATTTCTCGCGCTATATAGAGATATCTCGATAGATACAATACCGTTGAAAATATTTCTAATGCATTGATCCTTCTATGCTAATCAATAAAATAATATGGAAGCGAGATGATTCTAAGTTTTGGTAAAATGCCAAACGCATTTAGAAGCTATTCTCGAAACTACATTGAAATGTAAAATAATTAGTGGTATGAAGAAATTTGATACACCAGGTTCAGATGCAAATACACAAAGAAAAAGTTTTTTTAAGAACCAATCAAGATCAAACAACACCTAACTTGTTTTTTAAATGAAAAATTCGAGAGGTTTGCAACAAGCGCAGATAGGTAGCAAATTGAGGAACGAAAAGAATTACCGGAACCTGGTTTCAATGTAAAATAATGATTCATGCTTATGGTGCAAAAGAAGCTTGCATTGGAGATGGACAATCCACAAATTACTTTAATGTATTAAATCATAACCAATGTGATTTTCGTAAGAGCAGATCTACCAAAACTTTTTTAATCGTAATCATCACATTCATATCTGATGAGCTTGAGGCGGGAAATGTACCAATGGGCTGCTTCTTGGACTTAACCAAAGCATTCTGTTGCTGGATTGGTATGGATCCGAGGATTTTATTTTCCTAATTTAGTCTTTTCTTAAATTATTTTTTACATTTTTTGAGATCAACCATAAGAGAAAAGGATTATTCATTCTTCATTCATTCATTCTTATTCGTTAAAATTGGCAATTTTATTGACATCTTTAGGTTCGTTTTGAGTTAAGTTAAGCTAACCATAGACCAAAAAGTTAAGTGCCGAAAGTTTGCGTTGTTGTATTATGTACGTTCGAAACTAGTCGCATACGCTCTTCTTCCACAGAACTGTTACTAAGCTTTCATTTTCATTTTGTTTTTGTTCTTTTATTTGCGTCTTGTTTTTTTTTTTTTCATTTTTTTGTTGTTTGCGTACCTTAGCTCTTTTTCCTGTGTACACCGTAATAAGTAATAAACATCGTTGTTATTCTCCGGTTAACTTTGATTTATTAACGAAGAGAAAGTTTTGCATGTTATTCCTTGTAATTTGTGGCAGAAATACTCTACATCGCTCATTTTGTGTTTATTTGGGTTGGTGGTTCGTTTGAAAGGATAAACCTCGATCGGATTTTTGCTTGTTTATTTCATGGGATGATTAGTCAGAATGAAGGTGTTTACATGTGTAAAGAAAATGGATTAAGGCCGAGAGTATTTTGGTCCCTCTACAAAATTTTCGAGAAAAATCGATTTTAATATGATCGTAAATAACAAAATGTATGAAACATAATATATAAAGAAACCCAAAAAAAATAGTAGAATTATATATGAGCCATGTTAATTTATGAATTATATCACTCATTCCGAATCTTTTTTTTTTTCAAATTAACACCTACTTCATTATTCAAATAAAACAGTGCTGACAACTTACTTGGTAATTATATTTGCAGAGATTAATCGTCATAACTGAGATTTAATTAATAACATAACAATATTAATGGAGCATAAACTTTAATATACACGAGGTCGTCAAAACTTCCATGAAATTGAATTATTCGTCTCATATGAAAAAGTTCGTGTTGCCTAATGGTTTCCCTAAGAGTCGAAAAAACACGAGCCTGTCTAATCGCTGCAAAAAAAGTAATAATTTCACCTGCCTTTGTCATCTCTAATAATGACCGTGCCTTACGATTTGCACCCTGTATAATTTGCAATTCCGGAAAAGTAATTCTCACTCATAAATTGTGATTCGATTAACCGCCGAAGATATTAAATAAATTATATAAAATAAACAATCCCTTGTAATTTGTAATTTATACGATTTGAAATAATCCTTCCATTAATTTAAGCAACGCTGAGGTGTAAATAAGAAAAAATCACACAAAAAGTAAGCGGTCTTCTTAATTAAAAAGCATTCACGAACTCAAAAAAGCACTTGAACTTTGTCATTTCTCTCATATAAATCGGTAATTATGTTCAATTAATTTAGGAGCAATATTAAATAATTCAAAACAAAACAGAAAAAAACTATAATCGAAGTATGGTAGTCATATAGGATATATTGCATTTAGAAAAATGATAAATACAAGCTGTCAAATTTAAAATTTATCATATCATTATTGGTGTTGGAGGTGATTTGTTCTGGATAAAATATGGCGCTATGAATGTGTAATGTACCACTTTTTTTAGTAACTAATTAATTTATTTAAGAAAAAAAGATAATTTATGAATCGCATGGTATGAATAGCGTGGAAAATGTGCAGATTAAATTTAGAATCGTATAGGTAAGTATGGTGTCATACTTTGCTGAGGTCTGCTATTTCATTATTGGGAGAGGTCATGGCATTGATGTCACTGAGGAAGAAGAAGATGAAAGTTCGATGATTGAAGAAGACGCATCGTGATATCTCAGAAGAAATAAGCTGCGAGAATAATAATGCAAAAATAACTAAGTAAGCTATGGGCTTCTATCCATAGCTTCTAATAAACACTATCTCTTAGTAAATAGAAAAAGGGCGATGAAGATACTAAAAAAAATAATGAAGACGGAATTTCGGTCCATTCAGGAGAATGGAGCATGGATTCTTGATGATCCCTCTGAAAAGAGAAAATTGCCCGAAATATTTAACTATTTGCTCTAGTTATAGATTTGGATTTAGATATAGAACAATTACAATTAGACGTAGATGCAGCGTTCTTTGATGATAAATTGGAAGAATAATTTTTTACGTATCGATTATCAGGGTTTTATAGACTCAAGTAAGAAAGATAAAGTTTGCCTAGTAAAGAAGTCAATTTATCTGTTAAAACATCTCGAGTTTAAAATAAAAAATTAGTCAATGTTTTATCATTGCATCCAGCTTACAGGATCGGAAGTAAAAATGCAAAAAGTACTTGGATCAATTAAAGATATATTCACGGTTTCTTTGGCAAAATAGTGGTTTCCATGCATCCTAATTATCTTAGATTCTGCCTGGCTACGGTTGCACCTGGAACCCCCTTCTCAAAGTTCTTTCTGATGTAGAAATTTGGGGCCGAAATCTCTACTCAAAACATATTAATTTGTAGCAGCATGCGCTAATTCTTTTGCTTGTCGATATCTTCTATCTTCAGATCGTTTGAGCATCATGATGAGGTTCCTCCTTTAACCTGAAATTCGTCGATTGCCCACTCAATACAGCTGCTAACTACCACCTTATGAGCATAATCAAAATTCTATACATCACTTTAAGGTCGTGTCGTTTGCAATGTGTATCTAGTAGTTCATGTTAGGGTCTTCGTTTTAAGATGATCTCGAAACTCTCTTGGCCTTAGTTCTTTTACTGCTGCTACTGGATGTAGATAAGAAGGAGTATTATTCAAACAGCAACAAGCAAGCTTTTGGATTTATCGAGACTGCTATTCTAGGAGCTTCTGGGTTGTTAAGGCATAGTCGAACCGTGTGTGACCAAAAGGTGTGAAGCTTGAGATTCGAATTCTTACCGAGCAGCCTGCTGCAGATCGGCGATGTCAAAATAAATCTCATCGCTAAGGCTTATTTAAAAGTTTCCCAGTTTTAAAGTCCCTAGACTTAAGAAATCATTTACATATACAGTTATCTAGAGCGCGTTCTAATTCAAGATCTGCTCGAGAGTTACCTTGGAAACTACATCCGCTTTATGTGGCTGCTCTCTGGACAGCAGAGGTGGCACTAGAGGCCGTCAAAAGTATGGAAATCGAGTCGGTCTGACGATCTTTCTAAACATTTTTGATATATCACAATTTGCAGATCTAGTAATTTTTTAAGCAAGTTAAGCAAAGAATGTGCTCCGCTGATACCATAAAATACCTTCATATAGCCTCCGTCAGAAAATATGACATTGGAAAGCTTTCCCCAAATTCAGGATTCGATTTTCCTACTTTTGACTTCAAGGATCCTCTGAATTTGGAGAAAATATGACATTGGAAAATTTTCCCCAAATTCAGGATTCGATTTTCCTATTTTTCACTTCAAGGATCCTCTGAATTTGGAGAAAATATGATATTGGAAAATTCTCCCCAAATTAAGGATTCGGTTTTCTTACTTTTCACTTCAAGAATCCTCTGAAAGCTTTTCTACGATCAACAGAAACTTCAGTAGAGAGTTTGTTTGTAAAAACGAACTCGTAGAATCGCTTTATTGAACTTTGCTCGTTGTTTCAAATGATGATGGTATAGGCTGAGAAGTCAATAACCGTGTGAACTGGGAAAAAAAAACACTCGGGGCAACGTTTATGACTCGAATAGGCGGAAACATGTCCGTTTGTTAGCGTTCTCCTATCAATACCATGAGTGTCTTTTAAATTGAATGATTTTTCTTACGCTAAAAAAAATTTTTTGCAGGCTGCGATTTTGACACCACTTTATACACATATTGCCAAGCGCTATTGTACAAGTTCGGGTAGGTAAATAAATTACCAATGCACAAACATTTTGATAAGCATTCAACAATGGATAACTCAATAGGCTAGTTACAACCTCATTATCATACATGGCATGCAGATTATTTCTTTTTTGCAATTAATTCAAGCAATAGCGACGTTTTTTTTTTTCTTATCCATATACCTATGTAATACAACACATACTACAAATATGCCACATTGCCACTAACACCCAGGCTCTAACCGCTCGGTTATCAATCTATCCGCACCTGATTTATTAAGGCGATAAATTATCCGTTTATTATTGCCGGAGCATTATTAGGTAACGGGGTTCCATAAAAAGCCGATAAATTATCTCTTGTCGGATGTCTAAAGTGCCTGTGTGTTCAAGCCGAAGCGCTATAACAATCGGAGAATTACTGTGGTGATTTTATTTTTTCACTTTTCTTAGATTTTATTATGAATGGTCGCGTTTCATAATAAATATAAATGCAAATACATATAGATTTTTATCAATGCAAACCTGTGGTATGTAATAATGTTAAAAGTGTGTACTTATTAGAGAGAATTACAAAAAAAATGAGTAGTTGATGAGGTGCCAGAAGCCCGCTATGGTAAAGCTGGATAGTCGCAAGATAGTTGCTCGCCTATTTTTTTCCAATTTTCAAGCGTCGTTTGTGATTTACGCCGTGCATTTGATTGTGTTATACAAAAATTAGAGATGTCGCTTTTAAATGGTTTATTTTATACTTGTACAAGTATCATTGGCTCAAGTCTAGATTTCTGCCTATACCGAATGTTGTCGCCGAAGGAATCGTAGCATAATCTCTTACAGAAAAAGATGTCTACTTCTATTTAGATGGAAGTAATACTGGAACAAGTGTAGATTTACAAAAAAGCTACGTTGGGAAAAGAAAACAGATTTTAATACAAGAGGCTTGTTTTTGTGTTAGGCACGAATCTTTTCGGATTACCCTCGTAACCGTGTGATCCGCGAGATTTAAGTAATAAACAAAAGCAATAAAGCAAGTCTTAATGTGCACGACCACGGTAATTAACTAAAATAACCAAAAAATATAATGCTAAGATAGCTTAGCTTCCTCATGGTATTAATGGAATAATTCACGGCAAACGCAACAAAAGGAGAGAAAAAAATTACACTAACACACGGACATATTTCTGCCTACCCGGCGTCATCAGCGTGGTTTCGAGAGTAATTTTTTATCTCTACCTTCTATCGCTGTTGCCTCACAGTTAATGCCACAACTTTCAAAATGACAAACTCGATATTTCTTGGCGCCCTCTAGTGCCAAAGAAACGCATGCCTGCCGTTCAGGAAGCAGCGACATAAACCGGGTACTATTCCCCAAACCATCCCTCGAGCAGTTCTCTGATTGCAATTAATACCATGAGGAAGCTAAGATATCTTAGCATTATATTCTTTGGTTATTGTTTCTAGGCATTTTCTGATGTGTTCTGTTTAGAAATATATAATTTATATTCTCCCATAAACAATCGCTGAAAACATTGAAAGAAATAAAATTATTACAATTAAAAAGAAAAGCGAAATAACGGGCAAGCAACCGGCGCATATTTCATGAAATGTCACCACCGCTGCTACTTACTCAAGCTCTTGCGAAATATCAATTAGCAGTTAACAAATCGCTTAGCATTTCACATTGCACGGCCTACCTCGATCAGCATTCGATATGCATCTATCCTATCGGCTGCGAGAGCTATTTTAATCACCCTGCATTTTCGAACCGACAATTACAGGTGTTTCTCTCGGCCATAGGCATGAAAGGCGCAATGCAAAATAGCTTCGAAGAAAAAAGCACCCCGTCGAATACCATCGATGATTGGACCGGATCATGTCCGACTGGAATCGAACGGGTAGTGGTAATAGTAGCAAATTATGTGCGTAAAGCAGATCGTTGCTTATTCCTAACGTTAATAAGCAAAAACGCGACGAACACTCAATAAAATCGACAAGCTTATGATCTGATATCGACGCGTATAACCGATGCAATTTATGCATTGGAATGTAATAAGGAAAGTCTTAATATGAGATGCGAATATAGATTAACTACGAATGCTTATAACGCTTGAAAAGTACGATGCTGAGGGATATTTTCAAAGGAACAAAGAGAAACATGTTTGGTCAATCGCAATTAGTAGAGTAATGTTGGCAAAGATGATGATGAATTTTGTTAGATTGCACCCCCAAAGTTGGGAGAGATCTTGATCATAATTGGGGAATAGATAGTGGTGAAAGTAATGAAAGTTGTATTGCAGTTGGCCATCATCGAGGATAGAATGGAGTGAAGAAGAACTAAGAAAAGCGATAAAAAAAAACATCAAAGGAAACGGTTTAAGCATGAACGAAGCTACGGAAGAAGAAAACCGCAAAATAAAAAGCAAAAAAATCAACATGAACGACTCGCATAACTTATTAATGAATAAAGTGCATTCAGTTGGTTTTCGCAGTAAAGTGGCTGAATTAAACAAACAAAACACAATTCGTTGAAACTACTACTAGTTCTGATATCTTCTGATCTTCCTACACACGATTGTAGCAAAAGACAAGATGTTCTTAATGTTACAATGGAACAATGTAACAACTGATGTGCAAGATCAAAGAACTAACAAGCAAGATTCGAAAGATCACTAGTAGATCTGACATCAGGAAAAATCCTAAATCAGATTTCACCAACTTCAAGGATAAACAGCATTTGTCGATCAGCTACCATTTTAACTAGCTCTTCTAATATTAACATGAGCCTTCATTCTACGGAATCCATCGAGAGCAAATCCTCGAATCGAATGTACTGCAGTCTTCATGCTGCGGGCAGCATCGTTTATAAGATTTTCAAAAACTTAAAACGTTACCCTCGTATATTTATTAGCAAAAGAAAAGCGATTCGCGAGATCAATAATTAACAAGTTAATCTATACTTATGGTCAATAAACTAACATTAGCAACACAGCTTCAATAGACGATTATTCTCACTGAACGTAACACATTTTTTCTCTTGAGAAGTGACGTGTTCGAAACGAAAAACGAAAAAAAGAATCAAGCGCAAATTAACACCTAATCGGAGCATCCAAAATAAGTATCGATCTAAATTTGTTTACAGTCAGTCTGGCTATTTATGGTGCACTAATTATAACGTGCGGTAAAGAAAATTTTTCAACCGAACTAATTCGATTTAATTGCTGGGTTCGGCGAAGGAAAAAGAAACAGAATAAAACGTGAATCGTGACAATCTTGACTTTATTTTGGCCGTGATTGAGGTGAAGTGTTTCTAACGATATATAAAATAAATGTAATCTTTTCTATATCTATCGCGTTAGAGCAGTCAAGCAAGAGAGTATTATATCGACTAAAATGTCAATGGGGGAGACCCCATAAAATATGTCCCGCCCGGACTAAACTATACAAGTACAAATTTAACGAGTATTTTGTATGTTTGTACGATGTTAATTAAATAAAAAATAAAAAATTAAATAAAAAACTAAATAAGCTGTAATGAGGTTCCTTTTAATTGTAATTGAAACATAAACAAAATCATCTCCTTCATCTTCTCCCGGATTTTCCTTTTAATTACCATTTTAAATAAGAAGGGTATAGTTTAAAAAGTTACATAAGTATTAAGTTTATTTAATAAATATTTTAATTTGACAATTATAATATCCATTTTAACAACTTCAGAATTAAATAATTACATTTAACAATGTTAATTTCCAAAAATGTCAATTGGATTAATTGAATTGTTGAAGTAGGTTGATATATTACATATAACTTTGATAAATTAGCAGATATACGCAGAGAAAGTCGACATTTTTCGAAAAACAATGGTTTCGCAAAACAATTTTTCTCCCCTTTATCTTCTGCGCCTGCATAAGTCCGCTAGACCGGCCAAAAACGAAAAGCGAGAAATCGCGCATATTAGCTAATGAATGGCAATTGCTTGGGCTGCCTCTAGGATCTAACGACACGCACTAATTGGATTTGAGCGTATTAGGGATAATTGTGCATGCATTAAACCATACATAAACCGTTTTAACCGCAATAAAAGAGAATTTAAATGCCGGATAATGAATCTGTATTAACTGTTAGGTCCTATAGGAGAAATAGTCGTTTATAACGCTTAATCAGCTGCTTGGGTAACTTCTGGTTTCTTACACCAAAGAAACGTACAAAGCGATGAGTAACAAAAGTTATTTTAACATGTTGCACTCATACAAAGCTTTAGTAATTTACCTGAAAGAAAATGTAAACCTCGCTGTATTTGCAAGACGAGGATAAGAACCAAATCTGAGAGAAATTTGAGGAAAGAAGTCTCCCTTTACAGAATTTGAATAGTCGTCGACGAACGTGCACAGAGGGATTCGCAACACTTCCCGAATAGCACAGACGGTTGGCGCAACGTTGGCTCTCGATCATGGACCGCTTGGCTCGACGTTGGCAGCGATGTCCGCATTAAAAGTGCGAACATTTTACACTTTTGGCCGAACGTTCTCGCATACTTACTTGGTCTTTGCGCAAACTATTTTTAAACTTGAACTGATTGGTCGCATAATTTGGTTATATAATTGAATGCCCAATAACAACGAGGTCTCGAATTTGAACTTATACAATACACCTTATTTGGATGGGTAAAAAAAGTTACAAAACAATCGCGTTGCTTTCCTCAACACAGGTATTGATCACATTATCTCTTGAGATAAGTGGAAATTAATATTGGATACTGTCATTACTTCATCGATTCGTTCCAAATTTTTTTAACGGAGGATAATGAGATTTGCAAAACAACTCCTCGTATACAATCTGGATATCTCAAGTATGCATTTAAAACCATTTAAAACACGCAACAGTGTTTATAACTGTATTTATGCAGTCGTGTCACTTTAATACGCGATATTACTCATGCCCAACTCCCTATTCATTTTTAGCCCGATTTTTTTCGTCTTTTTCCAGCGCAATCCCACTCGCTAAGTGAAACGGAGATATAAGAGAGCGTGAGTAGGTATAGGCGAGCGAATCAGTCGCTTATAACGGTTCAATTGGCGTAAATCGTAGGCCGTGTTGTCAACGTTCTCAGCACGCTACGTTCACGAACGTTTTTTGTTTCGTTTTTGCAAAACAATAACCTTGCAGCTTAACAATAATAAACGCGAACGTCGTTGGCTATAGTAGATGGGCACATATTCCTCGGGATATTATGAACGACCAACGTGCAAAGGTGCAAAAATTGAACTTGTCCCGTCGCATTTATCCCGCAACGACTTTTCGGAATTTCTCGCTTCCTAGAAGCGGAGAGAAGTTTTCGTTCCAAACTGGATTTCGGTCTTGAATTTACGTTGAAGATGAATATGTACGATGATGTTATGGTTGGTGCCGGTAGCTCTTAAAAACGCGTGGAATATGTCCGCTAAGGACCAGTTTTCCTGAAAATTGCAAGTCGCAAATTGCACCGGCAAACGAGTTCGGGAAACACGATTTTGCGAGCAAAAATTTAGAACGAGGAAGAAATGTAATTCTTGTTCTCGTCGAGAAGTCTCTTCATTTGCGAATAATGCAACAAAGCCGTGGGATTCCGTATTCGATTACTAAGAAAATGGTAAAAAGTCAACTTTTTACTGAAATTGGAGTAAAGCGTACATTCTAGGAGAAATGTTGTTAGTTCCTTTATGAAATTACGTACATATTCTGTATATGTTATTTATATGCATAGCTGATCTTTTTACTGCTTACGAGTTGAGATTCTCCAAGCGTCAGGCATAAATCATCAGCAAGAAATGAGGAGGCTGCAGTGTAAGAACCAGCTTTGGATCGTACGAGAAAAATTATACCCGCCTGTAGAATTACATCTGTCCAAGGCTGCCTTATATAATCCTCGGGTTATTTTGAATATAACGTTGAAAATCTGTATTGCTATCTCTTAACAATTTCACTAACAAACGACTTAAGCATAGCTCAGCGTAAGCTTATTCGTTTTACCAGAGAAGACAAAAGTTGTATTGTTATTCTTTATAAATATCCAATTATTGACATGGTGGAATATGGTTTATAAATGAAATTAATAAAATATTTAAACTTTAAATTTAGGGGTGGCGCATTTTTAATTGCAGCCAGTGTATTTTGCTCCATTTTTCTTTTTTTAGAAGGTGACACGTTGCCAAAAATCTCGTTTATTCCGCCTAAAGTTAAAGGTAGATTAGATTCCACGCCTAGATTAAAATCTGTTAAAACACATCTTTGTCAGATATTGTTTGCAGCTAATACATCTTCCACATAGAGGGCAGCAAGAAAGTACATACGTGTCAGCGTATAAGAACTAAATTTATTATACGATGCGGACTATTATAACACTAATGTCGAGGTATTCTCATCTAGCGCAAGCCGTAAGCTTGAACCGAGTGTGGGTCGACACCTAGTAAAATATAAACGTCTCATAACTTGCAATTACGTGTATTTTACAAACGTCCTCCTATTGTCAGATTCTACGCCAACTTTGCGAAAACGATCTCGGGTACAGTAAGGGCCAAAATTGATAACAATGTTCCGCGTGCTTGCGTCAATTTCTAAATTGTATTAGCATTTAGAAGCTGGATTTTTAATATCCGCCAGGTCATAAAGTTCCCGCAAGCGTACGGGTTACTCGCTGGAAGCTACAATTACTCATAGAGCAGCGCGATTAATTTCAAACTGTTTCTGTGAGCGGATCTGCCGTTGTGGGCGTTAAGAATGGGATATAATTACTACCTGAGAGTCTGATGGACGGGCTCGAGGAATGCCTTTATTGTGATTGGCAATCAGCGATTATTTGCAGTAGTCGACGTGGTAGTGATATTAATAATAATGGGAATAACGTTAATGATGAAGATCGACGGATTTAGCGAAGATTACCCCATGGATGGTATTTAATATTTAATTTGAATCGGAGATTTTAATCTCGACGATTGCGATGTAATTGATTTAAATTGAATACTGCTATGTTCTGACATTATGTATTACCAACCACCATGCATTATAGAAAATTCTGGTGAAAAACAATGTAATACAGTAAAAAATCTTCCGCCTTCAAACAAGGATCAGTTACCCAAGATACAAGGAGAGACAAATCAGACCGACGAATTCAAGCCGTAGGAGCATTCAGCAAATGTATTGATTTTGGTTTGTTGTTGTGAAATTTATCCTTCATTCTTCGTCTTTCAGTTCTTTAGTTGATCCTTTCTATAAGTTTCAAAATAATATTGTTGACTTTGAATTATGGGATTACCTCCAATTCTACTTTTATTTCTTGACGTACACTGCAACTAATTAAATTCACCGCTTTTTGGCTTAATCTCGCTTGCAACAATCACATATTTAAAACTTTCCCAATCGATTATGATGTAAAATACGACGTATGTACATTAACATGTAAAAATTAATTAAAACATGAATCGATATTTTATACGCGAACGTGGAATGCGATACGATAATTTAAGAAACAAGCAACTTTCAATTGAATATTTATTGCTTGCGAATTAAAACGTCAAAAAAGAGCCAATAACTGAGTACGCAAATTGGTATAGGGCAACATGTGACCGAACGTGCAACGGATGTATTGAACATGTTCATTATCAGGAACTAATTTTCCCGTATCACCTTAAACATGTCGCTTTTAATAAGCTGCGAATTTTACAAGTATTGTGATTCAAGGTGTTATCGGAAGAAGTCTTCTTCTTCTTTTCCATTGCGACGTAATGATGGTTTCAGGAAATTTATTTTCGAGAAAACTAGTAACTAGTGCATGAACCGCGACGTCGCGGTCAACGCGAATATGCAACACTGTAATAAAATAAAATTGGCGAATGAAAAAGAGAAAAGAGGAAGGAACGTGTGAACGAGGACATGCATACATGCGAACACATCGCACAGAGACACCCTCCCCTATCTCACTCTCTTTTATGCTCAGATATTTATAATCTCCGTCCTTCTTTATGCGCGAAGGACAGAGAAAGAATTCACGAAGGTAGTACATAGTAACTCGGTGAAAAAATACGCATTTTAATCTGTCAAGTGCTCGCGTAATGTTACGTTATCCATGTTGCATTGGGGAAGGTGGGATCCTGCGGAGCTATTGAGCAATATATATTTATGTTGTTCGTTTGTTTTATTTTATTTTATTTTATTTATGGTGTCAGTGAATATAGTAAAAAAGAAAAAAATGCAATCGCAGAGCATTATGTACCCTTAAGCAAGGGATAACAACCCCAAAAGTAAAGATTTTCCCTATTGAAGAAGTCTAATCTAAGCTTAGATCGAATTGAAGGCAGATATTGCGAGAAAGTTTTATTCCACCAAGATGACCCATACTTCTATCGTCGCTATGGCAAAAATTCACGAATTGCTAGACCGTCCGCCGTATTTACCAGATTTTCCTCCAACTATCTTTTTCTATTTCCTATCATCTAAGCCTTACTCAAAGAACAGAAATTTATATCGAATGAGGAGCTCAACACATTCGTAAACGTCTATTTCGGCCAAATAGCTCCTTTTTGGATGGATTAAAGTGATGAGAGCATGGCTGGGAAAAGTCGATAAAGTTACAAAGAAACTATGTTGAAAAATAAGACTTGAAGCTTTCCAAACTAGCCTCGTACATATACTCAATCATGCCATTAATTTTATACGTAAACTGGACATTATGTTGCCATTAAAATTATACTCGCATAGCATATTTCGTACGACTTTAACACTCTTTCAACGCGAATTCGCCGGATAAGGGCAATACCACGCGCGCAAAATTTAGGACGACCTTTTACCGGCTTTCGTTTCGAAGAAAACGATAATGAAAGGCGCATACCCGAAATGCAGACATACGCTGGCTATAGTAGGGCGTCATAACCTTAGGTAACGCTGACGACGATCTTTGTTTATCTTTTTTTTCCGTTACGTTAAAGATAATTTTTCATCCTTTCCTTTATTTTCCTCATCTGTCCTTTTCCTTATCGTATACATCGTATTGTCGCGCTTTTTTTTTCGACTTGTTTCAGTTTGGTGAATGTAAAACGTAAGATTACATGGTGTACGGCGGCTTTAGAGAAATCAACGATGGGAAAAAGTTGAAATTAATGTAATTTGGTCAAATTATCTTTTCGGTGTAAAGGGAGAAAAGCATGTGAAATTCTCGCGTCTTGCTTGCAGTATGTTCAATGTCTTTTTCGTATATTTGAACTATACACAAATCTCACACGTGAACACGTTTAGTTCTAACTGTCTCTGGCCGTGTAAGCCTACATTATTACCCAAAGTTTTATTAAATCAATTTTTTTTGGGAAAGGCTTACAATTAACAAAACAATCACAAAGTCTCTATCAAAACAGCCATTTTTGATGATCCTCTTTTCAAAAATATTGTGATAATCGTTTAAACTGACCATTTATTACATCGCTCGTTCCTTCGCGCAAAGAGCAAAAGACGTCAGCTCGTAAGAGAAAAAAAGAAAGTACTCTGGTAATCCGTAATGTGATAAAGACCTAATAAAATAACGTGAGAGGAGACGAATTGCACAACAGCCGAAAGGAGTCCGACCAAACCAAGACAAAGTGGGACCAATTAATATCGCGGGCCATGTCTTCCGCGTATATTTAAGGTATGTTTCATTTTAATTACACATTTATTTCAGCCTTGATGCATGAGAATGTCTCCTGTGTGTTGCGCTTCCTTTTGCACATAATAAACATCTCGCCGGTGAAGGGAGATTCGGCCAAAAGGTTGTAAAATTACGCCTTCCTTCTGTTCGACGACAAAAACATGTAGAAAATCGGTACAATGTATCGCAAAAGTGCCTGTTTGTATGTAACATTGATGGAGTTTTTGGATTTTAAACAAAAAGGCTTTATTATTGATTATACAATGCGCTATTGCCATAATCTAAAATTATTTTAACATAAAAAGGGTGAATCAAAAAATTTTGCGTATCAAAGTTAAGCTTTTTTTATGAAATGCCGCAAAACGGGCGTTTGTTGGGCGTGGAAGTTATTCACAGCATTATTGAAACGATCCAATAAGTTGACGTAGTAATCGCCATTAATCGTTTTGGTCTTTTCGAGGTAATGAGCGTAGATTATCCCAAAACATTGTGACCATGATCTTGTTGGGCAATAAAGTGACTTTGGACCTTCTTTGGCATCGGCTGCCTGCGAAAAATCGACTGTTTATACTGTTCTTGGGTCGCTAATGTACTGTGATGGATCCATATTTCATCATCATCAAACTGTTATGAATCGACGCCAAAAATAATTTGCTTTGAAGCTGACACACGTGAATATTTGTGACCAATTATGAGCAATCGCTGCAACCACTTTGCGGAAAACGTCCTTATATTTAAATGAGTTGTTAAAATGTTATCTTATTCTAAATAGGACACCCCATATATTATTATTCCTATCAAAAATTCAAAATTTAGAGCTATTTTTCCATTTTCTGGGTGTCTAATATTCATTTATCTCTATTAGCTGAGAATTTTTCCCCTACAGCGAAACGTTCGGTCTCTTGCTGCGAACTATCCGAATGTATATTTCACGCATAATTCACATACTTTTTCGACTCGTTACGTTGTGAAAAGAACGGGGATTTAGCGGAGGGATCAGGCGATAAGAAGAAAGGCTTCAACTGAAAAGCTCTCTTACTATAGCCGACCAATTTAGGTCCGAATAAAAAATTGCCCGTTCACAAACGTCGATAAATTCTTACAAAATTGTCGGCGTTTATTATCAGCGCGAAATGTCGACTTTCATTTGGCGAAAAATTACGACGCACATAAAGGTAATATTTAACGCGATTCGATTGGCGAAATTAAATTAAAAGGTGTCGGGAGTCACGTATAAAATGAACGCGTATTGATTGAAAGGTAAGTTAAAAATCAGATAGGGGAATGTTGATTTTTTTTTGTCTTTGTATAGTATTGGCCATCTACGTTCTATGATCCTGTCCATGAAATATAATTGCAAATATTAAGTCTGTCCCCGTTAAAAGCGTCCAAGTCAGTTTTAATTTCGGTGATCTTCATGTTGAAAATTTTCGAGTTACCCTCGTATACACATGAATTCAACCCTGTCTATTTTTTATTAAGAGTTGATTACACAATAAGCAGAAGTCTGATGTTAGGGCCAGATTTAAAAAATTCTCGATTCTTAATGATACGGTTAATGTTTATCACTTCCCAACGCTCGTTGGAATGGAAACTTGACATCAACCCGTATTTCACAATATAAACATGTTTTCCGCGTTTATCTTTAATGATACGTCGATGGTGTACATTAAGAAGTTCTCGGTCTTCATGTTTTTATCGATAACGCCTCGATGACATCCAAACAGTACTTACTGTACGTCAATTTCCCTTAACGAAACTATTGAGAACGTTGTAGAATTAATAGCTCAATAACAGTGATTAAAATATTATCCCGAGTGGAAAGAATTGACAATCTAAAGGCGACGCAATTTCAATCTCTATCAGCCCGCGAAAAAATCGTTATATCCGTACCGATTTAAGTGTTATTTAATGGAAAATATGGGTAAAGAATTCCATCGTGGCGATAAGCAGTTTTGTTTTGTACGAAAAAGCGACGAAATGTTAACATTTTAACGTTTCTTAACAGCGTTAATTCTTTTTTCTTTTCGTGACGACAAATCTAAGCGATTAAATCTTATTTAATAACAGTTATACGCGTTTCGTAAATTTACCAAATAAATATCGTTCTACAACGAACGAATGTGAATCAATAAGAGTTTCGATTAGTTGGAAATACGAAATATATTCAGATAATGCCAATAAAATGTGTGAAATATTAGCGCCTTTCGTTTCGGAGGCAGATAAGGTAAAAAGGAGACTTTCAAAAAATCAATTTTATTAGGTATGTCCCCCTATCTGTTACGGTAGAAGGAACCGACACGTAATTTATAAGAAAGCAATAAATTAAATATTATGCTTTGGTCTAATCTGGTTTTGTATTGATTTATTCCAAACCAACTGCAATCAGTTCTAAAAGCAAGAATAAAGACATGAGTCGAAAAAATATTATAAGAAATTATATATTCTCTCTCTTTGTCCTTGGCTTCTGAGGCCTCTTCAGTTAATTGCCCAATTGGAACAAGTTGATACGAACACCATGATCAAAAATTTTGTGGATCGTGAGACTCATTCCATACCAAGGATACAAATCAAAATACAGCCGCTTAGTTTCAGATGTGTGTCCTTGTGTAAGCTTTTGAGCATCGATTTCGTACCCTGATGAAAATGTTTGGGGAATGAATCTGCTGATGAGGGTTTCGTCCAAGTCGGTGATGGAAGCACTCATAACCGAATTTTTGAAAAATCGTCTAATCATGTTACCACAATTAGCATTGCTGAGCTTTTGCTTTGGTCAAGATCGATTCCTAACTAAACTTTGCAAAGCAAAATTTTGATGATTCTGGTCAAATTTACTCTGTCTCCCACTTCCACGGCAACCCCATTTATTAAGTTCTAAGGATTTTCTAATTTACACATTCTTCGCGCTGTTACATTTAGTAACGCCTACAATGATAAATCAGCCTACATTCGGTAATTACAACGCTTTCTTGTGGAACACAATCTTAGCTTGTTGGAGCCCGTAATATGAAGGATACAAATCGTGACCATACTTCTTTTGCTCTTTGTCTCAACAAACAATAAGAAGCTTTGGTTAATTTCCAGTCAAAAAACAAGGCCAAAGCTCCACCAGATGATAAACATCGCTTACTTATAAGTGCAGTAGAAGATGGGTTGGGTGGAGAGACCTCTTTTATTGCTTTTGCAGCACTGTGTTTCCCACAAGAATAAGGCAACGCACAATTTTCGTTCTCTTAGTTTTATTATTTAGGTCTAAAAAACTTGTTTTAGCACCACCATTTACATCAAAGCAAGATGAGATGGATTTATACTTAAAGAGTTAAAACTTTAAATTTTAATAAAATAACTCTCCTTGTACACTTTCCATACACAGATGTTGATATTCATTGTTCAATCCACGTTACGTGTCTAGGCTTACATCTGTTGGAGGGAATCCAAGCCTTCTCCGTGGGAGGTTACCAACGTCCATTAAAAACTAATTCTCAAACGGTCATAATCGGCCTTAATACGACGGACGCGAATCTATGCAGCGCATTTAACGTCCAATAATCCGTAATATTCCGTCCGTATCGATCGCATTAGTCGGCATTCCTTCTGCTGAAAACGGCCCACAAGTGTCCAAGCCGCGATCGACCAGATCGACGGATACGCAATCTCGATTATGGTCCGCACTTCCAGCCATATCTAGGCGGCTAATACGAGCATAGATAGGACACGAATATAATTTTTATTGCTTACGTAGACATTGCGTTTATGACATAATGGCGTCGCCTGAGAAATTAGAGTTAATACTATTAGTCTTGGACGGAATTTAATTGGTTGATCGTTTAGAGTGGTTATTTCGCGCCATATTCACAGAGGGACGATTTCAACTGGTCTACGTGGCCGCCTTATATGGGGAGCCTAGTAAAAATTAGCGTTGCCTACGTGTTTTTCGGTTAAGCGAATTGTACAGTGTGTTTCGTTTGAAAGTGATAGTGTTCTTTTTATGGCATCTTTTAGAAAAACAGATTATTCTATTGTGTATAATCTGCACATTATACATGTTCTTGTAGATTCATTTAGAATCAAATAAGCGACGTAACCTCCTTGGATTCTAGCACATTTCAGCAGCGACAAATCTCAACGGCAACGGCAAGCGGTGTATCCAGTCGTAAGCAAGCGCATGAAACGCCATAAGCATGTATAACATATGCAGATTATCAAGCGATACATCAACAAACAGCGTCGCAGGTAAGTAGATGGGCATTTCACAAACGTAGCACTTAAAATAATTACGCTCAGTTTAGCGCTATGTCAAACAGAACAATAAAGCTGGTAGTCGCGTTTCGCGCATAGCTAATACGTATACCTAGATATGAGATCCATTTTTAATGGAATTCCATCACACGTCGACGATTACGCGGTTGTCCAACTATGTTGGCTTGCGTCCGTATGCAAATCTCTCGTAGTGTAGATGTTAAATAAATACAATGCTATTGGGAAGTTCCCGAATTTATTTAGTTGATTATAAATATTATATATCACCCGCTTACCTTATCTACGTAGCACGAAGAGAATAAGATTGCTGAGAAGTTTGCGGCATCAGATCTGTTTCCAGATTTGCCTCGCTGAACTGAATCGCGATCGTGATGAAAAAACCTTATATTTTGAGATTGACCGTTCGACATCGACGGATGTATGGATAATCGAAATAATCTTTATATTTGTATTAATCTGGCAAAATCAGAATTTGTGCTTATAACTTCCTCGAACCTCGAATTTTTCCACAACGCAACATACTCTTTGTATCACTTGTAGCACATAGCAATGCGTGTACACTACCGTCCATATTAGTTCGGACATAGAAATAAATGTTAAAAAAAAACGAGAAAATATTCCATTTTTCCAAAACTTTTTATTGCATTTTATTAATAGCGATTAAAATTAAAGTATAAAAGTAAAAAAAAAGTAATTCTAACGAAAAATAAACAAAAACTTTCCGTTCATCAAAGAAACTCCCTTTTGCGCGAAGAACAGCTTTCACAATCCGAGGCATCTGCTCCGCTAGTTTTTCAAGGACTCTATTTGGCATATTAGTCCATTCCTCTTGTAAAATGTTCCACAAGTGGCCTACGGAGGTGGGGCATACTTTTCAGATCCTCCTGTCCAATTCATCCCATAACAGCTCGATGGGGTTTAGATCGGGGCTTTGCGGCGGCCATGTTATTATTTGTAATGTGCCATTATCTTTTTCTTTATTTAAGAAATTTTTACGTATCACTGCTGAGTGTTTGGGGTCGTTGTCCTCCATGAATACAAAATTTTCGCCGATTAGACGTTGCCCCGATGGTATTGCATTTTCTTGCATTATTTCTAAATAACCGTCTTTTCGCAAAATACCTTCGATTCGCTTCAAGTCTCCTGTACCAGCGTAGGAAAAACAACCCCAAACAAGCACAGAATTTCTTCCTTGCTTGACAGTTGGCACTACACAATCCTGCAACATTCTTTCGCCTTTCGCTCTTCTTACAAAAACGCTCCTTGATTGTCCGAACACCTCAAACTTTGACTTATCGGTCCATAGCACCCTTTTCCGATCATCCATTGTCCAATTTCTATGTGTTTCTGCCCACTGTAGCCGTTTTTGCCTGTTTCCCCGTCGAAGTAGGGTTTTTTTGTTGCAATGCGGCCGTGAAGATTTGCAGCTTTTAATTTTCTTTTCACTGTAATAACAAAAATTTTTCTTGCACGGTCGCGATTCATTTCGGCGGCGATTTCTGATGCTGTCAGTCTCCTATTTCGCTTCTTCAGCAATTTTATACGCTCATCGTCGGCGTGAATTGTTATTCTCTTACGACCTGAACGCGGCCTATCTCTTAAATTGCCCGTGCGTTGATGTCTCGGAATGATATCACTAACGGTCGATTTATTAACTTGTATTTTTTTGGAAATTTGACGCACTGAATAACCTTCTTGATGAAAACCGGCAATTACAGAGCGCTTTTCTAAACTTGTCGGTTTTCCTCTCGGCATTTTAATAACTTTAATCAGGTTCACACAAAAAGATTAACACTAACGCACGCACAAACAGGATTATTTAGTAACTAAAGCATTTATCAATACACAATAAACTTTCGGGTGGCCTGCTCCCACCCCAAAGAGTATTGTAAATTTATTACCTGCAGTATTGACCCAAAAATAATCCTATTTGTGCCGATGAGGATTATCCTGAAAATTACTATATTGGGTCATAAAATATAATAGGTTTTTTAATCATTCTCTAATCGATATTCTTGGAAGTTTGCCTGTACAATTGGTTATAAACTTCATAAAGCACCTAATATAAATATTTTATTTATATATAAACGCAATTATATTATCTTTTAGTAGAGTTTACAACATTTTACTAGGTGTCCGAACTAATATGGACGGTAGTGTACATCGTTCACAATTTGCAGTGACACAAATGACAACGCAATATTTTGAAAAATTTCTATCGCGTCAAATAAACCAGTTATTAAATCTACTTCGACGGAAGTATCTTGAAACCTTATTTGGCTTTCCTTAATAGCTGCAGCTTCGTCGGGATTGAACTGTAAAACCGCAAATTTCACTTCACTTCAGAAAAATTTTGAATAATAAAAAGCTGCCTTCGTACATGATTCCCAACGTGTGAGAATCGGCTTTGGTGTTTCGGGAATACCGAGGCGCCGCCTGTGAAGTTTTCGATTTCGTTTGGAAGATTGCAAAATTTCAGCAATTCTGTTGCTCTTCTCCGTTACGAAAATAGCTTTCATTGGCAAGCGTTGGGTGATCTACACTAAACGTGTTTTAAATTAAATTAAAACTTATAATACACGCGATTATGTGGATATAGCCGCGATACTAACGTAAAACAGGGCATTAATGAAGGAATTTATGAACCACAATCAGAGGGAAAACCGAAGCGCATTTAGAGGAATTATAATTCAACGTTAGCGGTAATTTAATTCATTGTCTTTTATTAAAAAAAATTGCTTCGTAACAAGTGCATCAAATAAAAATGTTACTTGAAACAATCGCGCAAATATAACTTGTTATAATGCAATACATCCCAACGTGTTTATGTGTATCCCAGATTGAGTTACAGCTTTTTTTCATCTATTTTTTTTTGACATTCTAATTGTTTTATTTTATAATATATGTGACAGGCAATAAAGCATTTCTGCGCGGACAGCGTCGAGCAGAATCGAAAGTATACTGCCTTGGATCGATGCCGTTACCTTTGCACATTATATTACACATATTTTACAACGCTCTATTATTATATAGTTTGTTATTATTACCTTTATATCTATATACGTCTCTCTTCTCTAAGTGTACAATAAAATAAGTACAAGCCCGCTTATTCACATTGAAGATATCGATTCGGTATTAAATACGGCTCAATCATAACATTGCACATTTCGTAGGATTTCTAAATGCACCATTACGCAGCGTATGCGCGTTTAGTAACATTGTATCACTTACGACGATGACGAAATCTCTCTCGCGAATAAGATTTGCAATTCATATTCGTTCGGTAAGTGTGCGTATGTATGCGTTATATTCCTCATCCGAATACCGGGAGTTATTTGTAGCAATTTCTCGGCTGGAAATGTCATCTCGCAAGTGTCCGACGCGCCTGATTTATATCCGTTCGAGTTTAATCAATCGGAATGGAATATTAATGACGAGGATGGTTTCGCAATATATACGTTTGCCGGTTTGCACATTGACGTAGCGCCTGTATTATAAAGCGGTAGTTGTATAACGTTTACAGGGCGAGTCGATGGTTCGGTAAAGTTTGAACAAAGATGAAATTAAAATTTAATGTATCTTTAAATATTTCAAAGTCGTTATATTTTGCCTTTGTACTGAGTAAACTAGAATATCTTTTCATTTAGGACTGATGGATGGGTGAAGGATTACTGGTAAGACATAACATGTTATCTTTGAGCAATAGAAGGAATGTTATCTCTGAGAAACTTCCACAGAAATTGCTTAAAAATAACATCGACGGAACGAATGAATTCTCATGTATCACGCGAGATACGATAGCAGCTTAATTCTTCCATCCCCGACGAGCTCCGACATATTCTCTGTTCAAAGCGGCTAACAAGCGACGGGTTTTAATACATTTTATTTCATTTTGTATGCATCTATTGGAGGAGGAAATAGATTAAACGGTGGTCCAATTAATTGACCAGCAAGATCTTCAGACCTCGCACCACTAAATCTGCAAGGTTTACGTATTAATTCGACGTATTAGAAATATTGCAGCGGCTATTAAAGATCGTTTATTCGAACCATCATACGTGACCACCCTGTATATCCCATTTAGGTAACATATCGCTACTGTCGACACAAATACATACCATTTCAAGCTTCATTCGTATTTACTAATAGGTATCTCGGAGTTAATTCCTGTCTGCTTCTATACATCTTGCCACACGCTTCTTATATCGGATTCTAAAGTTCATTTGCGCAATTACGACACACACGTTAGTACGAAACAACAACGTCGTGCCAATACGGAGGCACAGAACGCTCAGAGAGACAGAGATATAGGACATAATTATACAATTACGCTGCGTCGCGCTAGCCTTATTGTACTTCCTAATTAGCCGTGCTGTTGCTGCTGCTGCTGCTGCTGCTTTCTTTGCTCCCCGAGATGTATGTAATTTATGACGATTAAGGTAAACTACTGAACGGCAAGATGACAAAAGAGGGGGCAATAGAGGATAGAGGAAAAAACGTGGGAAAATCGAACAGGCCTGGCACCTGAACGCTGAGCAATTAGAAAAACAATTTGCTAATCGTTTCGCTGCCTCATACGATCCGGACTTATCCGGAGTGGTAAATCTAGGATGTTATTGCGAATGAACCCATTACTTAACATTTAAGTTAGTCACTAGGCTGCTATTAACATATATGCAGAAACGTGTGTCGACAATGGTTATTGTTATTGTCGTTTCTTGTCTTGTGCATCTACAGCGGGTTTCTTTGATGTTTATGACGGCTAATTGTTATTATGGTGTAATCTAATGTTTCATCTATCTTCTTATACTGTATTATTTAAGTTACTAGTACTTGCATTGGAATATCACCCTGTTTACGGAAAGAATTAAGATATTTAACAAAGAAAATAATATGATTATTATTGTGGACAGTCGAAAGTGTAGACTGCGAAGGATGAATCGGCTCCGAAAAAAATTACTCTTTTCTTAAACTCCGAGGAAGAAGATTTTCATCGTACGCTTATTTTGCGGGGCAAGATGCCACTAATTATTTGGAGGGAAGATGGGAAGCATCGCCGGAGAAAGTATCGAATTACAAAGAGACGATGTTAAAAAATCAAATTTGAGAGAAAAATCCTTGTTTCCAGATCTGCTTTAGTTTGCTTTTGGGCGTTGATTGAAGCAGACGTTGTTCCATAGTAGTGCCGCGATTATGGTTCCTTATGGAAGATCGCCATCGGAATGTTGTTAAATGTTAAAAAGGGTGTTTGATGACAATGCTATGTTACCTGCGCGAATTTTCGAATAACACGTAGAGTTTTCAGAACGTTGGAAAGGGCTGCAGATGATGAACGTTATCATGAATGGGTGTCTGAGGTTCAAACAGCCAATCAAGAATATCCTGATCAAGCTGAGCGAAAGAGTAAGGAACAAAAGGATTTGAATAATTCATGGATTTTATACCAGAAGCTATCTGCGAAGTAGTTTCAGCGAACAAGCGCATTCCTATACTTGACCATCCTCCATTTACCCCCGATCTAGCTCCCTATTTCGAGCGATAAAAGCAAAAACGGAGTGGTTAAACAAGCTAACAACAGATGACCAACAGAATTGCTTCGAACAATGGAAGCCACGAATACAGCAGTGCATAGATATGGCAGGGAAGTACGTTGAGGGGGTTCGCAATAATTACTCCAATCCCACCATGCCTCGTACTTATTGCTTATTATCAATATTAGCATGAAAACTAAGTGCTCTTTAGCGCTTTAACGCTTTAACCAAAGTCTCTCTAGAAACAATCGAATTTCGATCTTACTCCGAAGAATATCGTTGTACATACATCGAAGCGATTACCACTGCGATTAAGGGAAGGGAGCTCTGCGGGCACAACGATTCATTTCGGTAAGCGCGCCGTTTCTAGACGATATACGTAGATATACATACATACGACCGGGCTAGGCTGCGAAACCATCGCATCTCGGCATTGCTCGCTTTAAAACGCCGAAGCAACGGCCTTCGCTGACTCGCGCTCAAACTCTAGAGAGGAAAGTCCATAGCCGGAGGGCACGGTGTGGCTCTGGGGCCTTGGGTCCCGTTACCAACGCCTTAGAATGATCTCTCTTTACATCTCGATCGCGAGCGCTCGTGTATGGTTACAGATGGAGTGCGTATACATCGCTGTTCGATAGTTTTAAACGCCGCTTAATGCGATACTTTTAATAATTTAGCGGAATACAAGTATTAGGCCAAAGCAATGATGGTATTGATTGATTTTTGATGTTATTAGTTAATAGAAGTTGAGAATTGAAAAGATAGGAAGACTGTACAGGGTGTTCCGTTTAAAAAACTAAAGTTTTTTTTTTACTTCTTCTCTACATTATTCATTAGCAGAATTATGAGATTAAAAGTGCATACTGGACGGTGATAGCCTGAATTCATTATCGGTTTAATGGTAATAATAATAACAAATAAATCCCTTACCGAGACCCAATCAGCGGTGCAAAATGAAAATTACAAATTTCCCGGAATTTGTAAATTTCACCCGGAAGTTCCAGGCAAACAGACCAGATATCGTGTTTTTGATCATGAAAAAAAGACCATCTATAAGAGAGACAAACATTAAGATTAAACAGAATAACAAGATAACGAAATGCAGGAACCTGCGTTTTCAGCTATCAGGATACGGCTAAATCTTCGTCTATTTGATACATAATTGGATATCGAGTATCGTGGACCACCTAAAAAAAATAAGGCTAGGACCGGACATCCGGCCATTTCATCTTCTAGGAGGAAGAAGAAGACCAGGACATTGGTTACAACGCGAGTTGCGATGTAGCCGTACTGCCCTTCCGCCTTCAGAGACAACAATAACCTCTTTGAACTCGAAATATTCATAATAAGAATTTAAGACGATTTAACTTTTGCTCATTTGTTATAATTAAAAGTTAATCTACAGTATGAGCGTCATGCAATAGACGACACACAGAAAGGTGAGAATTTACATCCAACAAACAACATATAAGCGTTATTTGGATTAAATCATTATTCTTCTTACAAAGAAATCGTTAACCTTATAACAAGCTCGTTCATGCAAATAATTTTTCAAATGGCATTTGAATTTAACTTCAGGCAAGGCCTTTGTATGTTGCGGTAAATGGTTGTAAATATATAAGCATTGAAATAAACTCGACCTTTGTTTTATTCCTAATTAAGTTTTTGTTGACGGAAGGTAAGACAACTGTGCACACCTTGTATGATGCGTTGATTTTCTAGAAGAATCTTCGTAACTACGCTTCTAGCTTTAAGCTCCACAGTACTACTCCATATTGCAGTAACGAATGAATATGCTTGGGTCCGACATTCTCGGCAACAAGCCTCAGAGCCCAGCAGAGACATGGTAACCTGCACATGGAATTGGGTGTTTGTTTGAATTAAGATACCTTATCTTTAACAACATTTTCCAAATCAGGTTAATATTTTCAAAAGGCCAAACGTATTTCTCCATAATAAAAAATCCGTACCTTCTAAATGATTGAGCGTTCAGCTGAGAAAAAAAAATATCCTATTGCTTAACTAAAAAAAAAAATAATTTCATTGCTCTAAATAATCTTCCAATCGAAAGATTCGCTTTTTAACTGTTAATTCTTCAACTACATGCTTCGATTCATCAATCTGTGAACCGCCTGGTATGCGTTTCACGCGGTGAACCCTTCCTATTACGAAAACGGAGAATCAAAGCGAAAAAAAAAAAAACAACGTAACGCAGCCAACTAGATCCACGTATCTATCGATCGTTCGCATCGAGAGCTCGTTGTAGTACGTAAATTAAATTCCCTACGCGATGTAAGAAGAATGGACCACGCCCGAGATAGCTGCCGAGAGGCTAAAAGAGAGAGAGCCCCTGTTATGTGTGTGTGTGTTTATATGTTGTGCATAGACGATGACCTCGGAATTAGCGTTTTCTGTAGATCGAAGAACGTTCGTATACCTACATTTAGATGTATGTGTAGCAGTATTACGGACGTGATCGATATTATACACTTTGGGATGTTCGATTATGAACTTAGGAACTTGGAACGTTTCGCTTTTTTTTTTTTGGAATACGTAGAATATAGCAGAACATTCGAACATTGAACATTTTTTGTGATTTAAGTCAATAAAATTCAAATGTTTTCTCATTTTCCTCCTAACACAAAGTTAAATAGTAAATAGTAATCTCTGGATGTGAAATTATCCAAATTCTGACTGATGCTTTGGTTCAAGTCTTCAGTAAAGCGAAGATGCATATGTATCCAGTCATTCATTTCGCTAAAGTTAAATGTTAAGATATTGCCTTTCCACCAAATTCCGAACTCTCAGGTGTCCATCCAGGCCACTTTACCAATCTGGGTAAACGTTCACCCTATAGGTAAACGATTACCAATAAGACCCTGCAGCTTCACTACCCAATCTTTGGTTGGCAAATGGGGGGGTCCTTGCGATTCAGCCTAAGTCCAGGATCTCTTTGCCTGGATTCTAAGACGCGGAGCTAGCCGTCGTGGTTTGACTCAATCCCACATTTCTGGATAACGAGCATCTCGGCAAGCACGATTTGGGTAGGGTCTTGGCCCGGCCATTCCTGTTGTGTAGGTTTGAATCTCGGGTGGGCCGATTGCACCTCACGGTCGGTTCCGTTTCCGTTGCTGGTCGATAACGGCCCAGGCCCGGAAGCGCCGATAGTTCTTGCCCTAGTCTCCGGAGGTAGGTTACGAGAGATCGGTATCGACCCTTCAAACGTTGAGGAGGGAACCTACCTAAGATAGGTGGCGCAACTTAGCTATGAGAGAATAAAATAATCCGAAAGCTGGATCAGGAGAACATGGAAGGAAACAAAATTTTACTACTACATTTCACCAGCAAAATACAGTCAGTGGCGCTTCTATATTTCGATAAATTCAATAACCTTCGACATTATACCAACACGTATCAATGCTTCTTGATCACGCTGTACAAAAAACCAGAAATTTGAAATACTATTTTTACATTATTTAACACTTTGCAATACACTACCAACTGCCTATGAAAAAAAAAGTACTGAATCATTTCCATTGCAAACTCTATCATTACTAAAATTGCTCTTAATTATCAACAATGCACTGTATAATCTCAAAACAAAGTTCATGCGTGTCTAAAATCTCCACCAGCATCCATTTAAATACAATATGACATCGCTCAAGAGATTAAACTTGAACTATTTCGTTTTCTTCCAGGTTATTTATTATGTGCACGTACGTATAAATAAAAAAAAATTATCTCGTACCACACCCGTTTTTTTTTTTTTGCCAGTACAGAAATTAATCCATAAGTCTTAAAGAGATAAATTCGCTGACATTTGAGAATTTGAAGCTTTTATACATATATATTTATTATTAGAAATAAAAGTAGTTCTCGATGAATTATAATCGCGCTGGAGTTATTTAATTGTTATGTGTTTCTCGGGCGAGCTCGAGGGACTTCCACTTTTAAGCGCGGCCGCAACAATGAAAGATTACAAGGTAATTAATTTAAAAATCGCTCAAATCGATTTAGATTTGAACGATGTTTCGTGTGGCGTGCGGTCCATTCTAGTCGAGCTGCTGTTAGGCTCTCATGAGCACCTTGACTTTTTAAATTCTTTCATTTATCTTCGGATAGAACAGCGGCAGCCGTAAACTGTTACGAATATGACGTAAGGACGTTGTTCCTTTGTATATTGCAATGATTATTGTGGCCGAGGTAGATTTTAATAAAGATTAAATCGCCTCTGCTATTGCTATTTATATATTTTTTTTATTGCGTTATTTATCTTTAAATTTCGCAATTATATGCAGTAATACAATAATGATAATGTAGAGTGTAAGGTGGTGTGGTAAACACTAGATGTGTCGGTATACTCAGCATCATGGAAATTTGTGGATTTTCATTGTCAAATGTACGTTTGTACTTTTTCGGGTTAATGGTTCGAGGGTATGCCGAGGCTACGTTTTAAATTTTCTAATTTAATATTATACCTTGCTTCGTTTTTCTACTGTCCTACATGTGACTATAAATTGCTAAAATGCTATAAATTCTTTGAATCTAGTATCTAATGCCCGAAATCAATCTACGAATGCTGAGAGGTGCAGGAACTTGTATATTTTAACGATAGTTATGCCATTTGTGGGCGATAATGTCCTCAACAAACCCCTGTCGTGAACAACGCCATTGTTACCTATAAAGAAAGAATGATACGGCTCCCTAATTATCCTTCTTCAGACTGCGATTACGTCGAGCATCTTTAGAGACAAGTTTGATCAACAGTTGCGATCTCTGCAACTAAAGAGAGAAATACAGCGTATCAAAGATGATTCAGTCGCAAGATATCTAAGAGAATTAACCAACGACTGTAAAACTGACTACTCTTTGTGGAAAGCCACCAAACGAATAAAAACCTACCCTTCAAAACCCACCCCTCAGGAATGCAGATGGAAGTTGGGCCCGGAATAACCTACAAAAAGCAGCTAGATTTGCAGAACATTTGGAACTGATCTTCCAACCAAATGCAGGAGAAGACCTTCAAGATTTGAATGAACTAAGACAAGAGGATGTCGAGATTCTACCCACCACCCCAAAAGAAGTTTTGGAAGAAATCAAAACGAATCAAAGAAAGCACCCGGTTTTGAGGAGAAATTCTTAAACAGTTTCCAAAGAAAGCAATAGTAAAACTGATTTATCTTATTAGCGATACATTTAGATTAAGATATGTTCCTATGATGTGGAAAATAGCGGAAGTAATCATGATAGCAAAACCAAGGAAGCTACCTCAAGAAGTGTCGTCATATAGGCCTATTTCCTTGTTACCAGTTATTTCGAAATTATTTGAAAAGCTACTTCTTAAAAGACTAAAACCAATAATAGAGGAAAAGAACTTAATCCCTCCGCACCAGTTTGGGTTCAGAGAAAGCCATTCAACAATAGATCAAGTACACAGAATTACGAATCACATTGAAAAGTCCTTAGAGGAAAAGAAAGTCTGCTCTAGAAAGTCTGGCACGAAGGCTTATTTCATAAGCTGAACAAAATCTTTCCACGCCAACACTCTCAATTGTTAAAATCATACCTTTCAGGAAGATATTTTAGAATAAAGCAGGAGGAGGCCTATTCTAATTTAAGGGAAATTCAGGCTGGAGTGCCGCAAGGTAGCGTACTCGGACCAGTACTCTACCTGCTATATACTAGAGACATTCCTAATCTTGAACAGAACATCGCTGCAACGTTTGCAGACGACACAGCCATTATGGCAATAGGAAAAAATTATCAAGAGGCTGCTGAAAAGCTACAATCCTCCATGGATAGAGAAGTATATGGAGATTTTATTAAAAAAAAAAAGATGCGATCTCGTCCTCGTCCTTCCATAATGCTGGATAAGCAAGAAAAAAAACCCCATTAAAATATCATAAAGTTGGTAATTATGTTAAAAAGAACATGGCTTAGACGTATTAATTGAATAACAATACATTTGCTTATTTCCAACGAATTCCGTTATAAAAACCACATCGACAATGTTCCAAATTACACGTTTGTTGTTAATTCCTATTAAATTAAATATTCTGGATTCTTTTTCGCCGAGCAAATTATTTGACATTGAGTAAGGTAAATCCTATGGCCAAACAAAAAAGCGATTATAACAGTATTACGCGATCTAATTTAGAAAAACGATATTCAATTAAAAATTATCAACGTCACCACTCTGAATTAATGATCTCGCATAACTTCAAGCCTTCCCCGCTCTCCATCACCTAAAAAAAATAAATATTGTTTATTTCGAATCGGAATCGATTATTCGATGATTAGATTCGAATAGAAGAATTTAACAGGTTTCCTTGAAATCAACCGCGTGGTTTCTTTTTTCTTCTTCTTTTCGCTGCCTTTTTGTTTTGGTATAGGTAATAGATTAGGTCATTATCACCTTATAGGCAAATAATAATATGTTACGCGGAAAGATTGTTATGAAATAATAACATTGGACGCCCAAGGCTTGCTTGTGGGTTTCGAAAGGTTTCGGCTGATATTTTAGAAGTATGATTGGGCATAAATGAAGTGCCCTTGGGGGATTTGTTTTTGCACTGATGCTTAATTGAATTAAAAGATGTGGATTTTGTTTGATGTATTGTCTTTTTATTCTAGCGAAATCTACCGTGGCGTCCAATGCATATCTGCAGGATTTCTTTACATTCTTTCATTTAACACCCAGGCTTTTTTCTAAACGCATCGCAGCATCTTACCAAAACGCTGCGTCTTTAGCTTATAAGATCTGCAGTCTCTTATTGAAAATAATATCTTAGCATCGGATAATTTTTCTATTTGAGGACATAGAAAGATGGTTAAATTAGCAAGAAAGTAATAATCCCAGAGCCTATTAAGATAAGAATCAATTTTCAAATATTTGTCATGGCCAACTTGGTTAAAATAAAAAAAAAAAGAAAACAGAATCTGCTAATTTCCTTTAGTTGCTGTAACTTTTTCTATTAATTGAGGATTTGGTTTAAACCTAGCCTTATGGTACTTTAAATACTTTTATTAGCACTTAATAAAACCAATTTCCAAAAATATCTTAACCTCAAAATTATATTTCTTGATTACCATCGCCTTATGTTGTAAACTTTCTGTTCCCCTGTTCAGAACCTGATTTTAGTTTAGGAACATTTCTCCCACTTTCTGTTGTCCCTCGACTAGCACTAACAATAAATTTTCATTCGAGTATCCGAATCCGAAACAAGAGAACTTGTCGGCCTTACAATCACACCTTGTATATCTCCATTTCGATTATAAAACAGGAAACGTCAGCCATATTTGCGGTCTACGGTAGCGCGCTCTGTTATTACTAAATTAATAAATAAAAACGCATAACGAAAGTAATCCGCTCGGCGTGCACCGAGTTTTTGTTAAAAGATTTCACTTGCGAACTCGGCCGGTAGATCCGAGACTTGTCCGTCCTCCACGGGCAGAAATAATCGTCGATTACATGCCGTGTCCGCTGCAGAACTTCTTGCGACCATAGGAAGTGCTTTAATGGGTGTATAATCAAGTTGGCGTAAGCTAGATTATATGAAAAACTCAAAAATAAACGTCGGGATTCGTCATACTTCTGATATAATTACGTGTTATGAGTCAGCGGAAGGGAATATACCGTTCGAAGTGGAAATAAGGACAGTTTTCGTAATAACAAATGCAACTCGAGGGTATTCTGAAAAGATTCCCGGAGTATTTTTTCTATTGCCAGATTCAGTTTTGTTTCTCAACATACACGCAGGAAAGCGTTTTCTCCGTCTTAAGCTTGCATAAAAAAAAGGGAGCTGCATGATATAAGAATATTAGAGTCATTTCGCCTTTTCAACATGGTTTCATGGCTAAAAGATCTACCATCACCAACCTAGCAACAATTTCTTAAAAACATGAGTAGGAAGATTCTGCATCGATTCTTCCAAAATATTTGACTCCCTTCGTCCCAATATTTTACTTGAAAAATTAAGCAGGCTAAAGCCTTCTCATTTGGATGGAAGGATTAATTATGACATATCGGTCACACGAATGTGTGTCTACGTCGGATTTTGCACAGGGACCGCTTTTATTCAACATCTTTATAAACGACCTCCTTGAGGGCCTTACCCATCCGGTTCTGGCACACGCCCATGATGTGAAGATATATTGCGCGATACCCTTGCAAAGTAATCTGCTCATAATTATGGATTGGTGTGAAACAAGCCAATTAAAAAAATCATATTCTAAACATCGCCAACTCTCTCTTCATGGATTCAACTATGCTAGCCTCCATCTACGTTAGTCATACCCTCAGTCTAGATCGTCTGAACCAAAAATATTTGGAATTAATGCCATTCAACATTGATGGAGTTTACCCACGAAGAGGTGCCTACTAGGATGATTTCTTCCAGCGACATGTAATGGAATCTTTATCTCAGCGATGTGATAATCAACACAGAAGACTTTGGTTCCCTACAATACGGTTGACTACAAATTTCTATTATCTCCCGTTTCATTCCTGCTAGCATCCAAACATATTTAACGTTCTTCATCCCAAATTCACCCTTCACCAGCTGAAGTTTTGGCAATGTCCACGAATGCTAATAGTATTTATGAAGATATCTTTGTTGGAAGCTAATTTAATCTTTTTTCTTCTTTATATGTTATGTTCAATCTAATGCTCTGTAATTGGGTGATTATTATTATTACTATTACTACATGATGACTCTATATTGAAACTTCAAGACATGAAAGAAAAACAAGATTCAGGTTAATTTTCATAAAAGATTCCCATCTTAGATATTACACATTTCCACGCCACAGCAATCTCTTCAAATCTGCAATGTATATGCAAATAATAATAAAACTTATTACAGTTATTCCCATTCTATCGCAACAATTTAAAAAGATCGCGATCTTATCTTTCTTGTCCGCGCTAAACAAAGTCGAATAGACAAAAGCAATAACTCTTACAAAATATCACATCGCCATAAAACGCGTTGCAGAACTTCAAGTTTATTTCCGTAATTCTTCAAACTTTCCACGCGATGTAATTCTTACGTTATTTTCTGCGCGAATATACTAAAAAAAAAATGCGGCATAAAAATACAATATCTAGCGCGAAAGAATATTACCAACCGAGTAATATTATAACGTGTTCGTAGCAGTTGTTGCGATGCTAAATTTTGCAATAACATGGATTACATCTGTAACATCTCCAACTGCCAACTTTCCCCCGAAAAAAAATGTTCTTCTTTGTGTGTCAAATGAGCTATTGAAGTCCAGAGGCACGTATGATTTTTTTTATTGCTCTTCCTAGTTGAAGTACCATCGAAATAAAAATAATACAGCGACTGTAAAAATTACAATCTCGATAGCCTCTCATTTTTTTTTTGGCGTATTACTTTTATTTTAAGCATGGTGAAAGTCGAAGTAAGTAGGAGATATTCTATTGATGGTATTTACTACTAAAGACTATAGAGTAAAAAATTTGAATCGCGTCCGAAAATGAATCCAGCTACAAGCAAATGCAGCTATAGCTGGAGTTGTGTACACCGCTTGTGAGTCAGTATGCCATGTGACGTCATCGCAAGGGAAATGTGAAATACTGGATATTATCGTACTTATCGGGTCGTAAAATATGCCTTAAGCTTATTGGGAGGATTTGGACCAACCCCTAGGGCTCCGTTCTTGGTCCCCTGTTATTTCAACTGTTTATTAACGATTTCTTGAGGCTATAAGTGTTCAGATTGATGCTGATGATGCTTCAATTGTGGTAGCAGGTGCGAACAATCTATTGACCGCACCAGCTCGGTTCAATGAGTTTTATGACCAGCGCAGAAGAAATAAAGCGATGATCGACATTTGGGGAAACTTCTTGAATTATATTTAATCATAAAAATAACAAAAATGTTAATTTTAAATTGAAATTATTAACTTCGCCGCGGCTGCATGATTCTTAAACCAGACACATCTAATTCCCCACAATTTCAAGAATTTGACCTTTTACACTCGGACCAAACCCAATACTTATCGGTCATAAATTTCATTTCGCCCCGTAATACATATTTGCGCCGATACACAATTTACCTACGCGTTCGCAAGTGCAGGTTCGTTAACTGCCGTTTGGCTCTCATTAGCGACTCAAATTGATCTAGAAGTGGCTTTTAAAGGTGTCATAAGTCACCTATAATGCGCCAGCTATTGTCCATGTAGATGCCTCGCTATATTGCTAGCGTCTACATTGCCTAACAAAGCGGATCGAGTTAGCGATGTCGTCTTTCGCGCACAGGATGGATAAATTAAGAGGTGTGGTCGTGACCCCATTTCTTTTCTCCATCAGGCTACTGCATATATACGTGCGCACAGCCGTTTTGCCGCTTCTGATCTACCGCGTTCGACCTGGCCGGGCATGTATGTTATATGACTCATCTGTACGGCTCTAAATGTCACAGGTAGATGGAAGATTACGATAAACAGAGCGAGATCATCGAGAAAAATTTGCATTTCTCTGCTGAGCCTCTTAAGTTTGATTATCGCGTTATAAATTCGTATAAATTTTTGATGATTCACTTCCTTGAAGGCAATTTGCAACCATTCCTAGCTCAAATGGTTGCGTTTTGATTAAGAATTTAAGAATTTAAAAAAGTTTAATATATACAGGGTGTTCAGTTTGTACCCCGTTCTATGAGTAACCTTTTTGTTTCTATAAATACAACGGGTGTTAAATTCGAAAACAATAGAATTTTCTGCCATGGATTCAGAATTTCGTGAATTTCGTCAGAAACTGACTGTTGAGCAGTTCTCCGGAAATCGTTCCAACCTTGGTCTTTTAAATAGAACACCATCTACCAACATTAGGATAAAGCAATCAGGATACTTACGTTGTTATCCGGAATAATGTCCGGATTTCAGAAATGACAAAAAATAACAAAGTTAGAAAGAGCATATTGAATTCTAATATCTCAAAATTAATTTATTATTAAAACATAGATGATTTCTAATGAACGAGTTCCGTGAATGCCCCTGTATACGAGAGTATGACTGGACTTTTTGCACACGCAGACACTTTTTTGGTCATCGTTTTAATGTCAAATTTCACTTCAACGCGTCAAGCTAAAGTTCAGTTAATTCTCATGCGTGCACGTAGAATGTTTTCCAATATATCGCGAGGAATTCGCATTTGCAAGGCTTTTTCGCTTTGCCGATTTGAGATATTAATTTACGTAACTCGTATATGGATCGTTCTTACAACCAAACGAAACAAGACATCACCAACCGCGCAGACGGCTTTTATCGCTTTTAACGACGCTATTTTTGGCATATTACGTAATTCCCCTTCGTTAATTAGCGCGTTAATTTGATGTTCTCCGAAAATAAAGTAATTATCGAATTAAAATGAAACAGTTCGCATCTGAAATTATTTTCAAGGAGTCGCTGTCCCTATAATACACATATTACAGAGATTTTTGCTCGTTAAGAGTTTAGAATTACTTCGTTAAACGCACGTACGGATAGAACTCCTGACAGGATCGAATAAGGCGATATATATGAACATCCTTAGTCAATGTATACATCGTAGAATATCCCGCTTTACGCTAGCTTGGTATTGTATGTGGCTACCTGCTTAGGAGAATTACTACCTCGGCTACTGAAAATACGATTAGGCTTTGGCTGCGTTGTACACCGACGGAGTTGTTTGTTTCTCGAACGTTTTAGCGGCTTGAAACGCGAAGTTTACGATCAGGAAGCGGTGACAGGAGGATGTGCCGCGCTTTTGTATGTCGCGCAGTGTAGAGAACGCATTGAAAGAATGATTTTTACTCGGTCGAGAGTAACATCTTAGTTACGACAATGCGGTCGCGGCTGCGGTAGTTATCTGCGAGCGGTATCTCTGTTTGGAGGCAATTATGTCTTGGTTCTTTAAGGAGGAGATAAAATATTTACGTGATGCATAATACAGTCCTAGTTGGGATGCACGTATCTTAGAGATTTTTGGTTGGAGGGCCGTGAGGTTCTAGAGCAGTTTCCCTGCATCCACTCCTTTCAAGAAAATAGCTTTCTACATTGGCGCTATTTATATTATATTTATTATTAATATTGGGGGCGTTGGGCAACTTCATGATCTATAATTGGGGCTGGTAAATTGGATTGGGGTTCGTTGTATTTTGTTGATGTAATCCTGAAGTTTGACAATTTAATTCACGGATTGATAAAAGTACCACATCTGAAGTAATACCAAAAATGTTTGGTATTCATTCGGTGCAATTTCCAATGACATTAATACAATTATTGCAACGCTTTATAAGCTTCTGAAAACTGCCAACAAATGCATCCGAAGAAATGGACTTCAATTCGCCGGTTACATTTTTCTAAATATCACCTACGTCTTCAAATCGTTTCCCTTTGAGGACACTTTTCACCTTGGTAAAGAGGAAAAAATCCGCTGGTGCCAACTCCAATGAATAGCCGAATTATTAATCTCAACAACTCCATATTTCGCCGAAATTGCGGCGCACTTGAGAAATGCGCTTCAGTAATGGCTTTATCACTAAATTCTTTATTACACCCTGTCCATTGAAAAACGTAATCAGCATGGTCTTGATTCTGGATTTTTGCAAATGAAACGTTTTGGGTATTGGTGATATTTTTCCAACCCACTGTATGCTCTGATGCTGCGTCTCAGGATAGTATTGAAACACATGATTCATCACCGATAACAATGCAAGAAATTTGTATGACTGTAACAATTGTGAACAAAGTCTTCGCGCGGTACAACTCTTTTATTAGTTTTGAAGAATCTATTGGTGAGAAACCGTGAATTAAATTTTTAATCTCAAATAATGCTTTTTTTAAAACAATTTGGCCATTATTAATGATCAACCATCCGGAGTGGAGCTTATTAGCGAAATATTACGTTTATTTTCTTTGCAAAATTTTCTCGCAAATTGCATATGAACATGATTGTATGTGAAATTTATTTTTACCCTTGAACACTTACATTTGTCTGGTATCAAGTGTTCAAAGTGTCCACTTCCGCATTCGCAATCTGCCATGGATTCAGAATTTCGTGTCAGAAATTGACTGTTGAGCAGTTCTCCGGAAATCGTTCCAACTTTGGTCTTTTAAATAGAACACCATCTGCCAACGTTAGGATAAAGCAGTCAGGATACTTACGTTGTTCCGGAATAATGTCCGGATTTCAGAAATGCCAAAAAATAATCAGTCACAATCACAATCAATACGCATTCACAATCTGCAAACCGAATGAAGTGAAAAATTAAATGTATTTGCGTTTCATTCTCTGTAGCAGCTCAAAGGTATAAAAAAAAGGACGTCAATGCATAGAAGGTAAATGTTCACCTAATGGAGAGATAACATCTATTCAAGTTAATCCATCTAAAGCATCGACTATTATTTCATCTAAGGCGACGCAGTATCGTACGGCTGATATGGAAGATGCAATTGTGTAGCCTTCGGCAAAAATATAAGCGACCGACGTAGTCGTACGAGAAGCGCAGAAGATATGAGTCAATAATTATTTCTAACGCTGTCCGTTATGGTTCAACGTCGAACCTCGATTGACATATTGATCAGATTTACGGCTGCAATAACGGAATTCCAATCTCGTTCAAAATTTCTCTATTTTTATAAGTTGTTATAATCACGTAAATAAATTCTAATTCGCTTCGAAAATATTATCTTCCCAATCCATTAGCGCGAATAAGTGCACCGCGTTATAGGATGTCAGTTCCGCCAGATCACAGATACAAAGCACGTCGATTGTGCAAAGGTAATAGATCGCGGCGTGCTAAATCGCGGTAGCCGTGACAAACGCGACGTTTTTTTTTTTTTGTCGTAAGCAATCGCCGCTTGCTACCAATATCGTCCCGGTTGCCGCTACCGTCGATTTCGACATTTCCTAATCTACTCCTAATCGCAGACACAATGCGAAAGTGGTTTATTGAACCGCTCCATCCTCTACGTCTCTGACTCCCGCTTATCCGTAGTTCGATAGGTGTACGCTATTCACCTATCGGGTAACTTTGGTAGTTCACCTAGTATCTATGCCAAGGAAATCATATATTAGACACCGTAACGAAGTACGGGGGTAGTTTGAAAAGTTACAAGTTTCGCCACGAAGATGGCGTTATGTGTCAAAAATATTCTGGTAAACGCATGCGTTGGAAGATACAACGCTCAGTTGTTGGCCTCTTTCTAAGGGTGTTTCGTACTTCGTAGGAACAACGTTATTTCATTACATGTCGCTGCTCTTCAAATCTAAGCCTTATTTAATAAGCACTGCCCACATCCGTAGTTAAAGGCTGGTTAAAGGTTTACGATACAACCACAGATACGGTTCAATTTTAAGATTAAAGGTAAACTTTTATGTTACTTATCTTTGTAACAGCGCCAATAAGAATTCCCTAAAATTTGTATTTTGTAGGCCTTTATATATTTGAAATAAGTTCATGGTTTTACCCACAACCCCAAAAGCTGCAATTACGCTTACTTCAACCTACGTCTGATGTAACAGCTATATGCGAAACACCATCGGGCTTAATGTGGCCTCTTTTCAAAGCGATTCGTTTTTCTTCTTCGCCAATTTTCTTCATTTGCTCCAAAGACAGGTTTGCCATACCTGATTGAAAAATTAAGGTATCAAAACTGCAATATGGTGTCAAAAGCGCAGAAGAAATCCATCTACCTGATTTCTAACATCGACTATTTCGCTGACGTACTGAAGAAAAGAAACAAGGTTGGTTACAATAGACCGTCCAGGATGAAAACCATGCTGCAGCGGCAATATGTGGGATTTAACACTATTATGAGTGCATGTACGAAGATGTTGCTCAAGAACCTTGGAGAAGTTGTAGGATATGGAAACAGATGGGTGGTTAACAGGAACAATCCGTGCTCCTTTCCATAGACGATTTGGAGAGATTTATGATTTTCACGAAAGGATCAGCAAGTACTCACTCTGAATCTTTAACAAATCATCGCGTAATGTGAACTGAAAAGCTATCAAATTTAACAAATTGCCGGCAACTGGAGTCCAAGCGCTGGAGAAATCATCAGCAGAAACATCTATAATTTCCTGGGGATTATTCAGCTCACGATCATCGTGCCACACCGCCCCGGGAATTGTTGCGGATGTTCCGTGCCGTAATCGGACGAAGGACCATTTTTTTTATTTTAATGGAAGTTGAACCATTAACGATATAAATTCTAAAAGAAGCAGCAATCAAATTCTTACGCAGATGGTCGCAGTGTAGGTGGTGCCACATTACACGGACAATATAACGCAAACAAGTTTGCATCATTAATCCATCAAACGATGGGCAAGTTTCGTGAAAGGAAAGAAACGATTTAGCTGATCGATTTCAGCATTATCTCATAAATAGATTGCCCGCTATAAATCAACCCAGAAACGTCCGGAAAATATCGCTGTGTTGGAAGTGTTGACCTCTATCGAAAATAATTATAAACCTCAAGAGTAGCAAGAAAAAAATGAAAGTTAATTCATGCACGTAGGAAGATACATATAGCAGCCGACAATAATGGAACGGAATTAAAAACGGAAAAAATGAGAGCTTGGTGAAGGGCTTCCCATTCGATGCTTGAGCCACCTGCGGATTTCTTGATTGATAATTTTTATTTAGTAACTAGCTCGTCGAAAGATATAAGTTAATCGGTTGTGGTAACATAGATAGAGATTAAATAATCCAGAATGAGGAAAAGGTAAAGAAAGGAGTCTAAATATATTTTGATCCAACCCACTACTGTTATTTTCTTATAATTCTGAAGCGACAAAATTGCTTCAAGACGGCACGGAGTTGTCCCAAAAGCGTTCTAAAGTGTACATTTATTTCAACCAAGGACATATTTGGACGCATAGGAAACTTATAAAAATCAAAACCATTAAAAAGAAGAACGGAAAATTTGTTCAATAAAGATAGCAATTGCTAATAGGGTAATATTGCAAGTACAAAGGCATCGGCACACTCCGCATCGTACAAATTATTTGTTTAATTCGGGAGCTCGTAGATAGCCATTTTCAACCGTACGACCAAATTATGTGAAAGAAAGGTTTTAAATTCAAACACACGGATGTTAGGCACCAGATTTAGAGAACATCTGTCTGATTACCGCTATGCAAGGATTGAATCGTCAAGTGTATCATTATTTGGCCGCACACTCGACAATGAATGACGAAAAAAAATGAATATAAAAGTCGAAACACGAAATACATTCTACCCACAGAACAAACATTCCATTATTCTTAACTATCATTGTAATTCCCCTTTTACTGTGAGATAGATTAACTTTTTCCTATTAGCTTCAAATCGATGGAAAGCATCTATTTGAAGAGATTTATGAAACCTTGCGCATGGACAGGAACGAATTATACCATCTATCATTACACACTAATCTTTGAAGAAATGATTATTGGAGAATTTAACTCCTATGCGCACAGTTTAAATTTCTCTCAATATTAGAAACCATTATTTTAAATTATCCGCGATCTAGATGAATATTACAGCTTTTCAAAACGGGCTATCTACCGTTCGTTTAATTTAGCGGTAATTACAGCGCTGCTCATAAGAATTTGAACATTTCATTAGTACATCATTATTATTTTTCTATGTAAACACGGATCTAACAATGTCGATTTCTTTGAAATTTCATCAACCGACATAAATTGAACGGCCCGTTTTCAATCTCAAAGAGAAGTTCAGACCATCTTATTGAAACGTTTTCTTAGCTTGTTAAATAGCTTGTTTTGCGTCCTATATTTGTTTCAAACTTTTTTTTTCGTTTATTAGTTGGTAGTCCTTTCAATACGTAAATTTCACACTAGATTTAGTACAGTATAAAAGAGGATGAATTGAAAAAGCTTGTTGGATGAACAATGGCCTTCCCATACGAATAAGCATTAAATATCCATCTTCCCACCGCAGTTCATCGATCAATTTTCATCTAGAGCTGTTTAAGGCGGCTCTGATTAGATCTTGTTCAAAGGCGATTCGCTAAAGCATTGCCAGATAACGAATTACGTATTATACCGAGTTTGAGTTGCTTAGACTTACAATTTCTTACAACAGCAGCGTAGAAACAAGTATTTTTCAGCTTTATTCCTCAAAATAATATTTGGCATCTTGTTCTGCAAAGTAGGCGTTTACAAACCTTTATCATCCGAACAAAACTTTGAGTCTGGGAAGCAGAAAAACTCTCTGGGGTGATTTATCAATTCGAAGTCCAACCACTGAAGTATAAGGCTTCTTCCTTCAAATGTGGCTGTTTTCCATAAATTCTGACTTCAGCAAATCGAGAAGTACTTTGTGACTGAAGCGCTGCACTTCGACCTCGCATTTCTCTGTAATCAACACCCTCTCCTGCGAAACTGCACTTACGTTCTTTATGACATAAAGAACTCTTTTTGTTGAGTTCCTGTGTTTTTCTCTTCAAAATTAATTTACGATAAACTTTCCCAATTAAGAGTCGTGTTTTGAAATATAATCTTCTTTACCGTGATTTTGGTAAAATATTTTTAAGTTGAGGAGGTTGAAGAAAAGGTCCAAAATTTTTCCTCACAAATTCTTTTGTTCACGGGATGTAATTTCTTTTTTGTTTTTCTTTGTTTC